>JAAWWB010000232.1:0-36837 GCA_018804465.1 Populus tomentosa
TGAAAGCGTTTCGCCGTTTGCGGAAGAAAGTCTGATGTAGAACAAGTAGCAGAAGCATGCATCCTCAAGAGGGATCACCCGAAATTCAAAGGCAACTGAATTTCGGCAACCGGGGCATCGAAGTCGGAATGCCGCGAAACTCACCGAGTGAAAGCGTTTCGCCGTTTACGGAAGAAAGTCTGATGTAGAACAAGTAGCAGAAGCATACATGCTCAAGAGGGATCACCCGAAATTCAAAGGCAACTGAATTTCGGCAACCGGGGCATCGAAGTCGGAATGCCGCGAAACTCACCGAGTCAAAGCGTTTCGCCGTTTGCGGAAGAAAGTCTGATGGAGAACATGTAGCAGAAGCTTGCATCCTCAAGAGGGATCACCTGAAATTCAAAGGCAACTGAATTTCGACAACCGCGGCATCGAAGTCATAATGCCGCGAAATTCACCGAGTCAAAGCGTTACGCCGTTTGTGGAAGAAAGTCTGATGTAGAACAAGTAGCACAACCATACATGCTCAAGAGGGATCACCCGAAATTCAAAGGCAACTGAATTTCGGCAACCGGGGCATCGAAGTCGGAATGCCGCGAAACTCACCGAGTCAAAGCGTTTCGCCGTTTGCGGAAGAAAGTCTGATGTAGAACATGTAGCAGAAGCATACATGCTCAAGAGGGATCACCCGAAATTGTCAACTTAATTTCGGCAACCAGGGCATCGAAGTTGGAATGCCGCGAAACTCACCGAGTCAAAGCGTTTCGCCGTTTGCGGAAGAAGTCTGATGTAGAACAAGTAGCAGAAGCATACATGCTCAAGAGGGATCACCCGAAATTCAAAGGAAGCTGAATTCGGAAACCGGAACATCGAAGTCGGAATGCCGCGAAACTCACCGAGTCAAAGCGTTTCGCCATTTGCGGAAGAAAGTGTGATGTAGAACAAGTAGCAGAAGCATACATGCTCAAGAGGGATCACCCGAAATTCAAAGGCAACTGAATTTCGGCAACCGGGGCATCGAAGTCGGAATGCCGCGAAACTCACCGAGTCAAAGCGTTTCGCCGTTTGCGGAAGAAAGTCTGATGTAGAACAAGTAGCAGAAGCATGCATCCTCAAGAGGGATCACCCGAAATTCAAAGGCAACTGAATTTCGACAACCGCGGCATCGAAGTCATAATGCCGCGAAATTCACTGAGTCAAAGCGTTACGCCGTTTGTGGAAGAAAGTCTGATGTAGAACAAGTAGCACAACCATACATGCTCAAGAGGGATCACCCGAAATTCAAAGGCAACTGAATTTCGGCAACCGGGGCATCGAAGTCGGAATGCCGCGAAACTCACCGAGTCAAAGCGTTTCGCCGTTTGCGGAAGAAGTCTGATGTAGAACAAGAAGCAGAAGCATACATGCTCAAGAGGGATCACCCGAAATTCAAAGGAAGCTGAATTCGGAAACCGAAACATTGAAGTCGGAATGCCGCGAAACTCACCGAGTCAAAACATTTCGCCATTTGCGGAAGAAAGTGTGATGTAGAACAAGTAGCAGAGGCATACATGCTCAAGAGGGATCACCCGAAATTCAAAGGCAACTGAATTTCGGCAACCGGGGCATCGAAGTCGGAATGCCGCGAAACTCACCGAGTCAAAGCGTTTCGCAATTTGCGGAAGAAAGTCTGATGTAGAACACGTAGCAGAAGCATACATGCTCAAGAGGGATCACCCGAAATTGTCAACTTAATTTCGGCAACCAGGGCATCGAAGTCGGAAGGCCGCGAAACTCACCGAGTCAAAGCGTTTCGCCGTTTGCGGAAGAAGTCTGATGTAGAACAAGAAGCAGAAGCATACATGCTCAAGAGGGATCACCCGAAATTCAAAGGAAGCTGAATTCGGAAACCGAAACATTGAAGTCGGAATGCCGCGAAACTCACCGAGTCAAAACATTTCGCCATTTGCGGAAGAAAGTGTGATGTAGAACAAGTAGCAGAGGCATACATGCTCAAGAGGGATCACCCGAAATTCAAAGGCAACTGAATTTCGGCAACCGGGGCATCGAAGTCGGAATGCCGCGAAACTCACCGAGTCAAAGCGTTTCGCAGTTTGCGGAGGATAGTCTGATGTAGAACATGTAGCAGAAGCATGCATCCTCAAGAGGGATCACCCGAAATTCAAAGGCAACTGAATTTCGACAACCGCGGCATCGAAGTCATAATGCCGCGAAATTCACCGAGTCAAAGCCTTACGCCGTTTGTGGAAGAAAGTCTGATGTAGAACAAGTAGCACAACCATACATGCTCAAGAGGGATCACCCGAAATTCAAAGGCAACTGAATTTCGGCAACCGGGGCATCGAAGTCGGAATGCCGCGAAACTCACCGAGTGAAAGCGTTTGGCCGTTTGCGGAAGAAAGTCTGATGTAGAACAAGTAGCACAAGCATACATGCTTAAGAGGGAGAACCCGAAATTCAAAGCCAACTGAATTACAGCAATCGGGGCATTGAAGTCGGAATGCCGCGAAACTCACCGAGTCAAAGCGTTTCGCCGTTTTTGGAAGAAAGTCTGATGTAGAACAAGTAGCAGAAGCATACATGCTCAAGAGGGATCACCCGAAATTCAAAGGCAACTGAATTTCGGCAACCGGGGCATCGAAGTCGGAATGCCGCGAAACTCACCGAGTCAAAGCGTTTCGCCGTTTTTGGAAGAAAGTCTGATGTAGAACAAGTAGCAGAAGCATACATGCTCAAGAGGGATCACCCGAAATTCAAAGGCACCTGAATTACGGCAATCGGGGCATCGAAGTAGGAATGCCGCGAAACTTACCGAGTCAAAGCGTTTCGCCGTTTGCGGAAGAAAGTCTGATGTAGAACAAGTAGCACAAGCATACATGCTCAAGAGGGAGAACCCGAAATTCAAAGCGAACTGAATTACAGCAATCGGGGCATTGACGTCGGAATGCCGCGAAACTCACCGAGTCAAAGCGTTTCGCTGTTTTTGGAAGAAAGTCTGATGTAGAACAAGTAGCAGAAGCATACATGCTCAAGAGGGATCACCCGAAATTCAAAGGCAAGTGAAAGGCAACCGGGGCATCGAAGTCGGAATGCCGCGAAACTCACCGAGTCAAAGCGTTTCGCCGTTTGCGGAAGAAAGTCTGATGTAGAAGAAGTAGCACAAGCATACATGCTCAAGAGGGATCACCCGAAATTCAAAGGCAACTGAATTTCGGCAACCGGGGCATCGAAGTCGGAATGCCGCGAAACTCACCGAGTCAAAGCGTTTCGTCGTTTGCGGAAGAAAGTCTGATGTAGAACAAGTAGCACAGGCATACATGCTCAAGAGGGAGAACCCGAAATTCAAAGCCAACTGAATTACAGCAATCGGGGCATTGAAGTCGGAATGCCGCGAAACTCACCTAGTCAAAGTGTTCGCCGTTTTTGGAAGAAAGTCTGATGTAGAACAAGTAGTAGAAGCATACATGCTCAAGAGAGATCACCCTAAATTCAAAGGCCGCTGAATTTCTGCAACCGGGTCATCGAAGTCGGAATGCCGTGAAACTCACCGATTCAAAGCGTTTCGCCGTTGGCGGAAGAAAGTCTGATGTAGAACAAGTAGCACAAGCATACATGCTTAAGAGGGAGAACCCGAAATTCAAAGCCAACTGAATTACAGCAATCGGGGCATTGAAGTCGGAATGCCGCGAAACTCACCTAGTCAAAGTGTTCGCCGTTTTTGGAAGAAAGTCTGATGTAGAACAAGTAGTAGAAGCATACATGCTCAAGAGAGATCACCCTAAATTCAAAGGCCGCTGAATTTCTGCAACCGGGTCATCGAAGTCGGAATGCCGTGAAACTCACCGATTCAAAGCGTTTCGCCGTTGGCGGAAGAAAGTCTGATGTAGAACAAGTAGCACAAGCATACATGCTTAAGAGGGAGAACCCGAAATTCAAAGCCAACTGAATTACAGCAATCGGGGCATTGAAGTCGGAATGCCGCGAAACTCACCGAGTCAAAGCGTTTCGCCGTTTGCGGAAGAAAGTCTGATGTAGAACAAGTAGCAGAAGCATACATGCTCAAGAGGGATCACCCGAAATTCAAAGGCACCTGAATTACGGCAATCGGGGCATCGAAGTAGGAATGCCGCGAAACTTACCGAGTCAAAGCGTTTCGCCGTTTGCGGAAGAAAATCTGATGTAGAACAAGTAGCACAAGCATACATGCTCAAGAGGGAGAACCCGAAATTCAAAGCGAACTGAATTACAGCAATCGGGGCATTGACGTCGGAATGCCGCGAAACTCACCGAGTCAAAGCGTTTCGCCGTTTTTGGAAGAAAGTCTGATGTAGAACAAGTAGCAGAAGCATACATGCTCAAGAGGGATCACCCGAAATTCAAAGGCAAGTGAAAGGCAACCGGGGCATCGAAGTCGGAATGCCGCGAAACTCACCGAGTCAAAGCGTTTCGCCGTTTGCGGAAGAAAGTCTGATGTAGAAGAAGTAGCACAAGCATACATGCTCAAGAGGGATCACCCGAAATTCAAAGGCAACTGAATATCGGCAACCGGGGCATCGAAGTCGGAATGCCGCGAAACTCACCGAGTCAAAGCGTTTCGTCGTTTGCGGAAGAAAGTCTGATGTAGAACAAGTAGCACAAGCATACATGCTCAAGAGGGAGAACCCGAAATTCAAAGCCAACTGAATTACAACAATCGGGGCATTGAAGTCGGAATGCCGCTAAACTCACCAAGTCAAAGCGTTTCGCCGTTTTTGGAAGAAAGTCTGATGTAGAACAAGTAGCAGAAGCATACATGCTCAAGAGGGATCACCTGAAATTCAAAGGCAACTGAATTTCGGCAACCGCGAATCGATGTCGGAATGCCGCGAAACTCATCGAGTCAAAGCGTTTCGCCGTTTTTCGAAGAAAGTCTGATGTAGAACAAGTAGGAGAAGCATACATGCTCAAGAGGGGTCACCCGAAATTCAAAGGAACCTGAATTTCGGCAACCGGGGCATCGAAGTCGGAATGCTGCGAACCTCACCTAGTCAAAGCGTTTAGCCGTTTGCGGAAGAAGTCTGATGTAGAACAAGTAGCAGAAGCATACATGCTCAAGAGGGATCACCCGAAATTCAAAGACAACTGAATTACAGCAAACGGGGCATCGAATTCGGAATGCCGCGAAACTCACCGAGTCAAAGCGTTTCGCCGTTTGCGGATGAAAGTCTGATGTACAACAAGTAGCAGAAGCTTACATGCTCAAGAGGGATCACCCGAAATTCAAAGGCAACTCCATTTCGGCAACCGGGGCATCGAATTCGGAATGCCGCCAAACTCACCGAGTCTAAGCGTTTCGCCGTTTGCAGAAGAAAGTCTGATGTAGAACAAGTAGCAGAAGCATACATGTTCAAGAGGGTTCACCCGAAGGGGCTTCGAAGTCGGAATGCCGCGAACCTCACCTAGTCAAAGCGTTTAGCCGTTTGCGGAAGAAGTCTGATGTAGAACAAGTAGCAGAAGCATACATGCTCAAGAGGGATCACCCGAAATTCATAGGCCGCTGAATTTCTGCAACCGGATCTTCGAAGTTGGAATGCCGTGAAACTCACCGAGTCAAAGCGTTTCGCCGTTTGGGGAAGAAAGTCTGATGTAGAACAAGTAGCACAAGCATACATGCTCAAGAGGGAGAACCCGAAATTCAAAGCCAACTGAATTACGGCAAGCGGGGCATCGAAGTCGGAATGCCGTGAAACTCACCGAGTCAAAGCGTTTCGCCGTTTGCGGAAGAAAATCTGATGTAGAACAAGTAGCACAGGCATACATGCTCAAGAGGGAGAACCCGAAATTCAAAGCCAACTGAATTACAGCAATCGGGGCATTGAAGTCGGAATGCCGCGAACCTCACCTAGTCAAAGCGTTTCGCCGTTTGCGGAAGAAAGTCTGATGTAGAACAAGTAGTAGAAGCATACATGCTCAAGAGGGATCACCCGAAATTCATAGGCCGCTGAATTTCTGCAACCGGATCTTCGAAGTTGGAATGCCGTGAAACTCACCGAGTCAAAGCGTTTCGCCGTTTGGGGAAGAAAGTCTGATGTAGAACAAGTAGCACAAGCATACATGCTCAAGAGGGAGAACCCGAAATTCAAAGCCAACTGAATTACGGCAAGCGGGGCATCGAAGTCGGAATGCCGTGAAACTCACCGAGTCAAAGCGTTTCGCCGTTTGCGGAAGAAAATCTGATGTAGAACAAGTAGCACAGGCATACATGCTCAAGAGGGAGAACCCGAAATTCAAAGCCAACAGAATTACAGCAATCGGGGCATTGAAGTCGGAATGCCGCGAAACTCACCTAGTCAAAGTGTTCGCCGTTTTTGGAAGAAAGTCTGATGTAGAACAAGTAGTAGAAGCATACATGCTCAAGAGAGATCACCCTAAATTCAAAGGCCGCTGAATTTCTGCAACCGGGTCATCGAAGTCGGAATGCCGTGAAACTCACCGATTCAAAGCGTTTCGCCGTTGGCGGAAGAAAGTCTGATGTAGAACAAGTAGCACAAGCATACATGCTTAAGAGGGAGAACCCGAAATTCAAAGCCAACTGAATTACAGCAATCGGGGCATTGAAGTCGGAATGCCGCGAAACTCACCGAGTCAAAGCGTTTCGCCGTTTGCGGAAGAAAGTCTGATGTAGAACAAGTAGCACAAGCATACATGCTCAAGAGGGAGAACCCGAAATTCAAAGCGAACTGAATTACAGCAATCGGGGCATTGACGTGGGAATGCCGCGAAACACACCGAGTCAAAGCGTTTCGCCGTTTTTGGAAGAAAGTCTGATGTAGAACAAGTAGCAGAAGCATACATGCTCAAGAGGGATCACCCGAAATTCAAAGGCAACTGAATTACAGCAAACGGGGCATCGAATTCGGAATGCCGCGAAACTCACCGAGTCAAAGCGTTTCGCCTTTTGCGGATGAAAGTCTGATGTACAACAAGTAGCAGAAGCTTACATGCTCAAGAGGGATCACCCGAAATTCAAAGGCAACTCAATTTCGGCAACCGGGGCATCGAAGTCGGAATGCCGCCAAACTCACCGAGTCTAAGCGTTTCGCCGTTTGCGGAAGAAAGTCTGATGTAGAACAAGTAGCAAAAGCATACATGTTCAAGAGGGATCACCCGAAGGGGCATCGAAGTCGGAATGCCGCGAACCTCACCTAGTCAAAGCGTTTAGCCGTTTGCGGAAGAAAGTCTGATGTAGAACAAGTAGCACAAGCATACATGCTCAAGAGGGAGAACCCGAAATTCAAAGCCAACTGAATTACGGCAAACGGGGCATCGAATTCAGAATGCCGCGAAACTCACCGAGTCAAAGCGTGTTGCCGTTTGCGGAAGAAAGTCTGATGTAGAACAAGTAGCACAAGCATAAATGCTCAAGAGGGAGAACCCGAAATTCAAAGCCAACTGAATTACAGCAATCGGGGCATTGAAGTCGGAATGCCGTGAAACTCACCTAGTCAAAGTGTTCGCCGTTTTTGGAAGAAAGTCTGATGTAGAACAAGTAGTAGAAGCATACATGCTCAAGAGAGATCACCCGAAATTCAAAGGCCGCTGAATTTCTGCAACCGGGTCATCGAAGTCGGAATGCCGTGAAACTCACCGATTCAAAGCGTTTCGCCGTTGGCGGAAGAAAGTCTGATGTAGAACAAGTAGCACAAGCATACATGCTTAAGAGGGAGAACCCGAAATTCAAAGCCAACTGAATTACAGCAATCGGGGCATTGAAGTCGGAATGCCGCGAAACTCACCGAGTCAAAGCGTTTCGCCGTTTGCGGAAGAAAGTCTGATGTAGAACAAGTAGCAAAAGCATACATGTTCAAGAGGGATCACCCGAAGGGGCATCGAAGTCGGAATGCCGCGAACCTCACCTAGTCAAAGCGTTTAGCCGTTTGGGGAAGAAAGTCTGATGTAGAACAAGTAGCACAAGCATACATGCTCAAGAGGGAGAACCCGAAATTCAAAGCCAACTGAATTACGGCAAGCGGGGCATCGAAGTCGGAATGCCGTGAAACTCACCGAGTCAAAGCGTTTCGCCGTTTGCGGAAGAAAATCTGATGTAGAACAAGTAGCACAGGCATACATGCTCAAGAGGGAGAACCCGAAATTCAAAGCCAACTGAATTACAGCAATCGGGGCATTGAACTCGGAATGCCGCGAAACTCACCTAGTCAAAGTGTTCGCCGTTTTTGGAAGAAAGTCTGATGTAGAACAAGTAGTAGAAGCATACATGCTCAAGAGAGATCACCCTAAATTCAAAGGCCGCTGAATTTCTGCAACCGGGTCATCGAAGTCGGAATGCCGTGAAACTCACCGATTCAAAGCGTTTCGCCGTTGGCGGAAGAAAGTCTGATGTAGAACAAGTAGCACAAGCATACATGCTTAAGAGGGAGAACCCGAAATTCAAAGCCAACTGAATTACAGCAATCGGGGCATTGAAGTCGGAATGCCGCGAAACTCACCGAGTCAAAGCGTTTCGCCGTTTGCGGAAGAAAGTCTGATGTAGAACAAGTAGCACAAGCATACATGCTCAAGAGGGAGAACCCGAAATTCAAAGCGAACTGAATTACAGCAATCGGGGCATTGACGTGGGAATGCCGCGAAACTCACCGAGTCAAAGCATTTCGCCGTTTTTGGAAGAAAGTCTGATGTAGAACAAGTAGCAGAAGCATACATGCTCAAGAGGGATCACCCGAAATTCAAAGGCAACTGAATTACAGCAAACGGGGCATCGAATTCGGAATGCCGCGAAACTCACCGAGTCAAAGCGTTTCGCCGTTTGCGGATGAAAGTCTGATGTACAACAAGTAGCAGAAGCTTACATGCTCAAGAGGGATCACCCGAAATTCAAAGGCAACTCAATTTCGGCAACCGGGGCATCGAAGTCGGAATGCCGCCAAACTCACCGAGTCTAAGCGTTTCGCCGTTTGCGGAAGAAAGTCTGATGTAGAACAAGTAGCAAAAGCATACATGTTCAAGAGGGATCACCCGAAGGGGCATCGAAGTCGGAATGCCGCGAACCTCACCTAGTCAAAGCGTTTAGCCGTTTGCGGAAGAAGTCTGATGTAGAACAAGTAGCAGAAGCATACATGCTCAAGAGGGATCACCGGAAATTCAAAGCCAACTGAATTACGGCAAACGGGGCATCGAATTCAGAATGCCGCGAAACTCACCGAGTCAAAGCGTGTTGCCGTTTGCGGAAGAAAGTCTGATGTAGAACAAGTAGCACAAGCATAAATGCTCAAGAGGGAGAACCCGAAATTCAAAGCCAACTGAATTACAGCAATCGGGGCATTGAAGTCGGAATGCCGTGAAACTCACCTAGTCAAAGTGTTCGCCATTTTTGGAAGAAAGTCTGATGTAGAACAAGTAGTAGAAGCATACATGCTCAAGAGAGATCACCCGAAATTCAAAGGCCGCTGAATTTCTGCAACCGGGTCATCGAAGTCGGAATGCCGTGAAACTCACCGATTCAAAGCGTTTCGCCGTTGGCGGAAGAAAGTCTGATGTAGAACAAGTAGCACAAGCATACATGCTGAAGAGGGAGAACCCGAAATTCAAAGCCAACTGAATTACAGCAATCGGGGCATTGAAGTCGGAATGCCGCGAAACTCACCGAGTCAAAGCGTTTCGCCGTTTGCGGAAGAAAGTCTGATGTAGAACAAGTAGCACAAGCATACATGCTCAAGAGGGAGAACCCGAAATTCAAAGCGAACTGAATTACAGCAATCGGGGCATTGACGTGGGAATGCCGCGAAACTCACCGAGTCAAAGCGTTTCGCCGTTTTTGGAAGAAAGTCTGATGTAGAACAAGTAGCAGAAGCATACATGCTCAAGAGGGATCACCCGAAATTCAAAGGCAACTGAATTACAGCAAACGGGGCATCGAATTCGGAATGCCGCGAAACTCACCGAGTCAAAGCGTTTCGCCGTTTGCGGAAGAAAGTCTGATGTAGAACAAGTAGCAAAAGCATACATGTTCAAGAGGGATCACCCGAAGGGGCATCGAAGTCGGAATGCCGCGAACCTCACCTAGTCAAAGCGTTTAGCCGTTTGCGGAAGAAGTCTGATGTAGAACAAGTAGCAGAAGCATACATGCTCAAGAGGGATCACCCGAAATTCAAAGCCAACTGAATTACGGCAAACGGGGCATCGAATTCAGAATGCCGCGAAACTCACCGAGTCAAAGCGTGTTGCCGTTTGCGGAAGAAAGTCTGATGTAGAACAAGTAGCACAAGCATAAATGCTCAAGAGGGAGAACCCGAAATTCAAAGCCAACTGAATTACAGCAATCGGGGCATTGAAGTCGGAATGCCGTGAAACTCACCTAGTCAAAGTGTTCGCCATTTTTGGAAGAAAGTCTGATGTAGAACAAGTAGTAGAAGCATACATGCTCAAGAGAGATCACCCGAAATTCAAAGGCCGCTGAATTTCTGCAACCGGGTCATCGAAGTCGGAATGCCGTGAAACTCACCGATTCAAAGCGTTTCGCCGTTGGCGGAAGAAAGTCTGATGTAGAACAAGTAGCACAAGCATACATGCTGAAGAGGGAGAACCCGAAATTCAAAGCCAACTGAATTACAGCAATCGGGGCATTGAAGTCGGAATGCCGCGAAACTCACCGAGTCAAAGCGTTTCGCCGTTTGCGGAAGAAAGTCTGATGTAGAACAAGTAGCACAAGCATACATGCTCAAGAGGGAGAACCCGAAATTCAAAGCGAACTGAATTACAGCAATCGGGGCATTGACGTGGGAATGCCGCGAAACTCACCGAGTCAAAGCGTTTCGCCGTTTTTGGAAGAAAGTCTGATGTAGAACAAGTAGCAGAAGCATACATGCTCAAGAGGGATCACCCGAAATTCAAAGGCAACTGAATTACAGCAAACGGGGCATCGAATTCGGAATGCCGCGAAACTCACCGAGTCAAAGCGTTTCGCCGTTTGCGGATGAAAGTCTGATGTACAACAAGTAGCAGAAGCTTACATGCTCAAGAGGGATCACCCGAAATTCAAAGGCAACTCAATTTCGGCAACCGGGGCATCGAAGTCGGAATGCCGCCAAACTCACCGAGTCTAAGCGTTTCGCCGTTTGCGGAAGAAAGTCTGATGTAGAACAAGTAGCAAAAGCATACATGTTCAAGAGGGATCACCCGAAGGGGCATCGAAGTCGGAATGCCGCGAACCTCACCTAGTCAAAGCGTTTAGCCGTTTGCGGAAGAAGTCTGATGTAGAACAAGTAGTAGAAGCATACATGCTCAAGAGGGATCACCCGAAATTCAAAGCCAACTGAATTACGGCAAACGGGGCATCGAATTCAGAATGCCGCGAAACTCACCGAGTCAAAGCGTGTTGCCGTTTGCGGAAGAAAGTCTGATGTAGAACAAGTAGCACAAGCATAAATGCTCAAGAGGGAGAACCCGAAATTCAAAGCCAACTGAATTACAGCAATCGGGGCATTGAAGTCGGAATGCCGTGAAACTCACCTAGTCAAAGTGTTCGCCGTTTTTGGAAGAAAGTCTGATGTAGAACAAGTAGTAGAAGCATACATGCTCAAGAGAGATCACCCGAAATTCAAAGGCCGCTGAATTTCTGCAACCGGGTCATCGAAGTCGGAATGCCGTGAAACTCACCGATTCAAAGCGTTTCGCCGTTGGCGGAAGAAAGTCTGATGTAGAACAAGTAGCACAAGCATACATGCTTAAGAGGGAGAACCCGAAATTCAAAGCCAACTGAATTACAGCAATCGGGGCATTGAAGTCGGAATGCCGCGAAACTCACCGAGTCAAAGCGTTTCGCCGTTTGCGGAAGAAAGTCTGATGTAGAACAAGTAGCACAAGCATACATGCTCAAGAGGGAGAACCCGAAATTCAAAGCGAACTGAATTACAGCAATCGGGGCATTGACGTGGGAATGCCGCGAAACTCACCGAGTCAAAGCGTTTCGCCGTTTTTGGAAGAAAGACTGATGTAGAACAAGTAGCAGAAGCATACATGCTCAAGAGGGATCACCCGAAATTCAAAGGCAACTGAATTACAGCAAACGGGGCATCGAATTCGGAATGCCGCGAAACTCACCGAGTCAAAGCGTTTCGCCGTTTGCGGATGAAAGTCTGATGTACAACAAGTAGCAGAAGCTTACATGCTCAAGAGGGATCACCCGAAATTCAAAGGCAACTCAATTTCGGCAACCGGGGCATCGAAGTCGGAATGCCGCCAAACTCACCGAGTCTAAGCGTTTCGCCGTTTGCGGAAGAAAGTCTGATGTAGAACAAGTAGCAAAAGCATACATGTTCAAGAGGGATCACCCGAAGGGGCATCGAAGTCGGAATGCCGCGAACCTCACCTAGTCAAAGCGTTTAGCCGTTTGCGGAAGAAGTCTGATGTAGAACAAGTAGCAGAAGCATACATGCTCAAGAGGGATCACCCGAAATTCAAAGCCAACTGAATTACGGCAAACGGGGCATCGAATTCAGAATGCCGCGAAACTCACCGAGTCAAAGCGTGTCGCCGTTTGCGGAAGAAAGTCTGATGTAGAACAAGTAGCACAAGCATACATGCTCAAGAGGGAGAACCCGAAATTCAAAGCCAACTGAATTACAGCAATCGGGGCATTGAAGTCGGAATGCCGCGAAACTCACCTAGTCAAAGTGTTTCGCCGTTTTTGGAAGAAAGTCTGATGTAGAACAAGTAGTAGAAGCATACATGCTCAAGAGAGATCACCCGAAATTCAAAGGCCGCTGAATTTCTGCAACCGGGTCATCGAAGTCGGAATGCCGTGAAACTCACCGATTCAAAGCGTTTCGCCGTTTGCGGAAGAAAGTCTGATGTAGAACAAGTAGCACAAGCATACATGCTTAAGAGGGAGAACCCGAAATTCAAAGCCAACTGAATTACAGCAATCGGGGCATTGAAGTCGGAATGCCGCGAAACTCACCGAGTCAAAGCGTTTCGCCGTTTGCGGAAGAAAGTCTGATGTAGAACAAGTAGCACAAGCATACATGCTCAAGAGGGAGAACCCGAAATTCAAAGCGAACTGAATTACAGCAATCGGGGCATTGACGTGGGAATGCCGCGAAACTCACCGAGTCAAAGCGTTTCGCCGTTTTTGGAAGAAAGTCTGATGTAGAACAAGTAGCAGAAGCATACATGCTCAAGAGGGATCACCCGAAATTCAAAGGCAACTGAATTACAGCAAACGGGGCATCGAATTCGGAATGCCGCGAAACTCACCGAGTCAAAGCGTTTCGCCGTTTGCGGATGAAAGTCTGATGTACAACAAGTAGCAGAAGCTTACATGCTCAAGAGGGATCACCCGAAATTCAAAGGCAACTCAATTTCGGCAACCGGGGCATCGAAGTCGGAATGCCGCCAAACTCACCGAGTCTAAGCGTTTCGCCGTTTGCGGAAGAAAGTCTGATGTAGAACAAGTAGCAAAAGCATACATGTTCAAGAGGGATCACCCGAAGGGGCATCGAAGTCGGAATGCCGCGAACCTCACCTAGTCAAAGCGTTTAGCCGTTTGCGGAAGAAGTCTGATGTAGAACAAGTAGCAGAAGCATACATGCTCAAGAGGGATCACCCGAAATTCAAAGCCAACTGAATTACGGCAAACGGGGCATCGAATTCAGAATGCCGCGAAACTCACCGAGTCAAAGCGTGTTGCCGTTTGCGGAAGAAAGTCTGATGTAGAACAAGTAGCACAAGCATAAATGCTCAAGAGGGAGAACCCGAAATTCAAAGCCAACTGAATTACAGCAATCGGGGCATTGAAGTCGGAATGCCGCGAAACTCACCTAGTCAAAGTGTTCGCCGTTTTTGGAAGAAAGTCTGATGTAGAACAAGTAGTAGAAGCATACATGCTCAAGAGAGATCACCCGAAATTCAAAGGCCGCTGAATTTCTGCAACCGGGTCATCGAAGTCGGAATGCCGTGAAACTCACCGATTCAAAGCGTTTCGCCGTTGGCGGAAGAAAGTCTGATGTAGAACAAGTAGCACAAGCATACATGCTCAAGAGGGAGAACCCGAAATTCAAAGCGAACTGAATTACAGCAATCGGGGCATTGACGTGGGAATGCCGCGAAACTCACCGAGTCAAAGCGTTTCGCCGTTTTTGGAAGAAAGTCTGATGTAGAACAAGTAGCAGAAGCATACATGCTCAAGAGGGATCACCCGAAATTCAAAGGCAACTGAATTACAGCAAACGGGGCATCGAATTCGGAATGCCGCGAAACTCACCGAGTCAAAGCGTTTCGCCGTTTGCGGATGAAAGTCTGATGTACAACAAGTAGCAGAAGCTTACATGCTCAAGAGGGATCACCCGAAATTCAAAGGCAACTCAATTTCGGCAACCGGGGCATCGAAGTCGGAATGCCGCCAAACTCACCGAGTCTAAGCGTTTCGCCGTTTGCGGAAGAAAGTCTGATGTAGAACAAGTAGCAAAAGCATACATGTTCAAGAGGGATCACCCGAAGGGGCATCGAAGTCGGAATGCCGCGAACCTCACCTAGTCAAAGCGTTTAGCCGTTTGCGGAAGAAGTCTGATGTAGAACAAGTAGCAGAAGCATACATGCTCAAGAGGGATCACCCGAAATTCAAAGCCAACTGAATTACGGCAAACGGGGCATCGAATTCAGAATGCCGCGAAACTCACCGAGTCAAAGCGTGTTGCCGTTTGCGGAAGAAAGTCTGATGTAGAACAAGTAGCACAAGCATAAATGCTCAAGAGGGAGAACCCGAAATTCAAAGCCAACTGAATTACGGCAAGCGGGGCATCGAAGTCGGAATGCCGTGAAACTCACCGAGTCAAAGCGTTTCGCCGTTTGCGGTAGAAAGTCTGATGTAGAACAAGTAGCACAGGCATACATGCTCAAGAGGGAGAACCCGAAATTCAAAGCCAACTGAATTACATCAATCGGGGCATTGAAGTCGGAATGCCGCGAAACTCACCTAGTCAAAGTGTTCGCCGTTTTTGGAAGAAAGTCTGATGTAGAACAAGTAGTAGAAGCATACATGCTCAAGAGAGATCACCCGAAATTCAAAGGCCGCTGAATTTCTGCAACCGGGTCATCGAAGTCGGAATGCCGTGAAACTCACCGATTCAAAGCGTTTCGCCGTTGGCGGAAGAAAGTCTGATGTAGAACAAGTAGCACAAGCATAGATGCTTAAGAGGGAGAACCCGAAATTCAAAGCCAACTGAATTACAGCAATCGGGGCATTGAAGTCGGAATGCCGCGAAACTCACCGAGTCAAAGCGTTTCGCCGTTTGCGGAAGAAAGTCTGATGTAGAACAAGTAGCACAAGCATACATGCTCAAGAGGGAGAACCCGAAATTCAAAGCGAACTGAATTACAGCAATCGGGGCATTGACGTGGGAATGCCGCGAAACTCACCGAGTCAAAGCGTTTCGCCGTTTTTGGAAGAAAGTCTGATGTAGAACAAGTAGCAGAAGCATACATGCTCAAGAGGGATCACCCGAAATTCAAAGGCAACTGAATTACAGCAAACGGGGCATCGAATTCGGAATGCCGCGAAACTCACCGAGTCAAAGCGTTTCGCCGTTTGCGGATGAAAGTCTGATGTACAACAAGTAGCAGAAGCTTACATGCTCAAGAGGGATCACCCGAAATTCAAAGGCAACTCAATTTCGGCAACCGGGGCATCGAAGTCGGAATGCCGCCAAACTCACCGAGTCAAAGCGTTTCGCCGTTTGCGGAAGAAAGTCTGATGTAGAACAAGTAGCAAAAGCATACATGTTCAAGAGGGATCACCCGAAGGGGCATCGAAGTCGGAATGCCGCGAACCTCACCTAGTCAAAGCGTTTAGCCGTTTGCGGAAGAAGTCTGATGTAGAACAAGTAGCAGAAGCATACATGCTCAAGAGGGAGAACCCGAAATTCAAAGCCAACTGAATTACGGCAAGCGGGGCATCGAAGTCGGAATGCCGTGAAACTCACCGAGTCAAAGCGTTTCGCCGTTTGCGGTAGAAAGTCTGATGTAGAACAAGTAGCACAGGCATACATGCTCAAGAGGGAGAACCCGAAATTCAAAGCCAACTGAATTACATCAATCGGGGCATTGAAGTCGGAATGCCGCGAAACTCACCTAGTCAAAGTGTTCGCCGTTTTTGGAAGAAAGTCTGATGTAGAACAAGTAGTAGAAGCATACATGCTCAAGAGAGATCACCCGAAATTCAAAGGCCGCTGAATTTCTGCAACCGGGTCATCGAAGTCGGAATGCCGTGAAACTCACCGATTCAAAGCGTTTCGCCGTTGGCGGAAGAAAGTCTGATGTAGAACAAGTAGCACAAGCATACATGCTTAAGAGGGAGAACCCGAAATTCAAAGCCAACTGAATTACAGCAATCGGGGCATTGAAGTCGGAATGCTGCGAAACTCACCGAGTCAAAGCGTTTCGCCGTTTGCGGAAGAAAATCTGATGTAGAACAAGTAGCACAGGCATACATGCTCAAGAGGGAGAACCCGAAATTCAAAGCCAACTGAATTACAGCAATCGGGGCATTGAAGTCGGAATGCCGCGAAACTCACCTAGCCAAAGTGTTCGCCGTTTTTGGAAGAAAGTCTGATGTAGAACAAGTAGTAGAAGCATACATGCTCAAGAGAGATCACCCGAAATTCAAAGGCCGCTGAATTTCTGCAACCGGGTCATCGAAGTCGGAATGCCGTGAAACTCACCGATTCAAAGCGTTTCGCCGTTGGCGGAAGAAAGTCTGATGTAGAACAAGTAGCACAAGCATACATGCTTAAGAGGGAGAACCCGAAATTCAAAGCGAACTGAATTACAGCAATCGGGGCATTGACGTGGGAATGCCGCGAAACTCACCGAGTCAAAGCGTTTCGCCGTTTTTGGAAGAAAGTCTGATGTAGAACAAGTAGCAGAAGCATACATGCTTAAGAGGGATCACCCGAAATTCAAAGGCAACTGAAAGGCAACCGGGGCATCGAAGTCGGAATGCCGCGAAACTCACCGAGTCAAAGCGTTTCGCCGTTTGCGGAAGAAAGTCTGATGTAGAAGAAGTAGCACAAGCATACATGCTCAAGAGGGATCACCCGAAATTCAAAGCCAACTGAATTTCAGCAACCGCGACATCGATGTCGGAATGCCGCGAAACTCATCGAGTCAAAGCTTTTCGCCGTTTTTCGAAGAAAGTCTGATGTAGAACAAGTAGGAGAAGCATACATGCTCAAGAGGGATCACCCGAAATTCAAAGGAACCTGAATTTCGGCAACCGGGGCATCGAAGTCGGAATGCCGCGAACCTCACCTAGTCAAAGCATTTAGCCGTTTGCGGAAGAAGTCTGATGTAGAACAAGTAGCAGAAGCATACATGCTCAAGAGGGATCACCCGAAATTCAAAGGCAACTGAATTTCAGCAACCGGGGCATCGAAGTCGGAATGCCGCGAAACTCACCGAGTCAAAGCGTTTCGCCGTTTGCGGAAGAAAGTCTGATGTAGAACAAGTAGCAGAAGCATACATGCTCAAGAGGGATCACCCGAAATTCAAAGGCAACTGAATTTCGGCAACCGGGGCATCGAAGTCGGAATGCCGCGAAACTCACCGAGTCAAAGCGTTTCGCCGTTTGCGGAAGAAAGTCTGATGTAGAACAAGTAGCAGAAGCATACATGCTCAAGAGGGATCACCCGAAATTCAAAGGCAACTGAATTTCGCAACCGGGGCATCGAAGTCGGAATGCCGCGAAACTCACCGAGTCAAAGCGTTTCGCCGTTTGCGGAAGAAAGTCTGATGTAGAACAAGTAGCAGAAGCATACATGCTCAAGAGGGATCACCCGAAATTCAAAGGCAACTGAATTTCGGCAACCGGGGCATCGAAGTCGGAATGCCGCGAAACTCACCGAGTCAAAGCGTGTAGCCGTTTGCGGAAGAAAGTCTGATGTAGAACAAGTAGCACAAGCATACATGCTCAAGAGGGAGAACCCGAAATTCAAAGCCAACTGAATTACGGCAAGCGGGGCATCGAAGTCGGAATGCCGTGAAACTCACCGAGTCAAAGCGTTTCGCCGTTTGCGGTAGAAAGTCTGATGTAGAACAAGTAGCACAGGCATACATGCTCAAGAGGGAGAACCCGAAATTCAAAGCCAACTGAATTACAGCAATCGGGGCATTGAAGTCGGAATGCCGCGAAACTCACCTAGTCAAAGTGTTCGCTGTTTTTGGAAGAAAGTCTGATGTAGAACAAGTAGCAGAAGCATACATGCTCAAGAGGGATCACCCGAAATTCAAAGACAACTGAATTACAGCAAACGGGGCATCGAATTCGAAATGCCGCGAAACTCACCGAGTCAAAGCGTTTCGCCGTTTGCGGATGAAAGTCTGATGTACAACAAGTAGCAGAAGCTTACATGCTCAAGAGGGATCACCCGAAATTCAAAGGCAACTCAATTTCGGCAACCGGGGCATCGAAGTCGGAATACCGCGAAAGTCACCGAGTCTAAGCGTTTCGCCGTTTGCGGAAGAAAGTCTGATGTAGAACAAGTAGCAGAAGCATACATGTTCAAGAGGGATCACCCGAAGGGGCATCGAAGTCGGAATGCCGCGAACCTCACCTAGTCAAAGCGTTTAGCCGTTTGCGGAAGAAGTTTGATGTAGAACAAGTAGCAGAAGCATACATGCTCAAGAGGGATCACCCGAAATTCATAGGCCGCTGAATTTCTGCAACCGGATCTTCGAAGTTGGAATGCCGTGAAACTCACCGAGTCAAAGCGTTTCGCCCTTTGGGGAAGAAAGTCTGATGTAGAACAAGTAGCACAAGCATACATGCTCAAGAGGGAGAACCCGAAATTCAAAGCCAACTGAATTACGGCAAGCGGGGCATCGAAGTCGGAATGCCGCGAAACTCACCGAGTCAAAGCGTTTCGCTGTTTGCGGAAGAAAATCTGATGTAGAACAAGTAGCACAGGCATACATGCTCAAGAGGGAGAACCCGAAATTCAAAGCCAACTGAATTACAGCAATCGGGGCATTGAAGTCGGAATGCCGCGAAACTCACCTAGTCAAAGTGTTCGCCGTTTTTGGAAGAAAGTCTGATGTAGAACAAGTAGTAGAAGCATACATGCTCAAGAGAGATCACCCGAAATTCAAAGGCCGCTGAATTTCTGCAACCGGGTCATCGAAGTCGGAATGCCGTGAAACTCACCGATTCAAAGCGTTTCGCCGTTGGCGGAAGAAAGTCTGATGTAGAACAAGTAGCACAAGCATACATGCTTAAGAGGGAGAACCCGAAATTCAAAGCCAACTGAATTACAGCAATCGGGGCATTGAAGTCGGAATGCCGCGAAACTCACCGAGTCAAAGCGTTTCGCCGTTTGCGGAAGAAAGTCTGATGTAGAACAAGTAGCAGCAAGCATACATGCTCAAGAGGGAGAACCCGAAATTCAAAGGCAACTGAATTACGGCAATCGGGGCATCGAAGTCGGAATGCCGCGAAACTCACCGAGTCAAAGCGTTTCGCCGTTTTGGAAGAAAGTCTGATGTAGAACAAGTAGCAGAAGCATACATGCTCAAGAGGGATCACCCGAAATTCAAAGGCAACTGAATTACAGCAACCGGGGCATCGAAGTCGGAATGCCGCGAAACTCACCGAGTCAAAGCGTTTCGCCGTTTGCGGAAGAAAGTCTGATGTACAACAAGTAGCAGAAGCATACATGCTCAAGAGGGATCACCCGAAATTCAAAGGCAACTCAATTTCGGCAACCGGGGCATCGAAGTCGGAATGCCGCGAAACTCACCGAGTCAAAGCGTTTCGCCTGTTTTGGAAGAAAGTCTGATGTAGAACAAGTAGCAGAAGCATACATGCTCAAGAGGGATCACCCTGAAATTCAAAGGCAACTGAATTTCGGCAACCGCGGACATCGATGTCGGAATGCCGCGAAACTCATCGAGTCAAAGCGTTTCGCCGTTTTTCGGAAGAAAGTCTGATGTAGAACAAGTAGCAGAAGCATACATGCTCAAGAGGGATCACCCGAAATTCAAAGGCAACTGAATATCGGCAACCGGGGCATCGAAGTCGGAATGCCGCGAAACTCACCGAGTCAAAGCGTTTCGTCGTTTGCGGAAGAAAGTCTGATGTAGAACAAGTAGCACAAGCATACATGCTCAAGAGGGAGAACCCGAAATTCAAAGCCAACTGAATTACAACAATCGGGGCATTGAAGTCGGAATGCCGCTAAACTCACCAAGTCAAAGCGTTTCGCCGTTTTTGGAAGAAAGTCTGATGTAGAACAAGTAGCAGAAGCATACATGCTCAAGAGGGATCACCTGAAATTCAAAGGCAACTGAATTTCGGCAACCGCGACATCGATGTCGGAATGCCGCGAAACTCATCGAGTCAAAGCGTTTCGCCGTTTTTCGAAGAAAGTCTGATGTAGAACAAGTAGGAGAAGCATACATGCTCAAGAGGGATCACCCGAAATTCAAAGGAACCTGAATTTCGGCAACCGGGGCATCGAAGTCGGAATGCCGCGAACCTCACCTAGTCAAAGCGTTTAGCCGTTTGCGGAAGAAGTCTGATGTAGAACAAGTAGCAGAAGCATACATGCTCAAGAGGGATCACCTGAAATTCAAAGACAACTGAATTACAGCAAACGGGGCATCGAATTCGGAATGCCGCGAAACTCACCGAGTCAAAGCGTTTCGCCGTTTGCGGATGAAAGTCTGATGTACAACAAGTAGCAGAAGCTTACATGCTCAAGAGGGATCACCCGAAATTCAAAGGCAACTCAATTTCGGCTACCGGGGCATCGAATTCGGAATGCCGCCAAACTCACCGAGTCTAAGCGTTTCGCCGTTTGCGGAAGAAAGTCTGATGTAGAACAAGTAGCAGAAGCATACATGCTCAAGAGGGATCACCCGAAATTCAAAGGCAACTGAATTTCGGCAACCGGGGCATCGAAGTCGGAATGCCGCGAAACTCACCGAGTCAAAGCGTTTCGCCGTTTGCGGAAGAAAGTCTGATGTAGAACAAGTAGCACGAAGCATACATGCTCAAGAGGGATCACCCGAAATTCAAAGGCAACTGAATTTCGGCAACCGGGGCATCGAAGTCGGAATGCCGCGAAACTCACCGAGTCAAAGCGTTTCGCCGTTTGCGGAAGAAAGTCTGATGTAGAACAAGTAGCAGAAGCATACATGCTCAAGAGGGATCACCCGAAATTCAAAGGCAACTGAATTTCGGCAACCGGGGCATCGAAGTCGGAATGCCGCGAAACTCACCGAGTCAAAGCGTTTCGCCGTTTGCGGAAGAAAGTCTGATGTAGAACAAGTAGCAGAAGCATACATGCTCAAGAGGGATCACCCGAAATTCAAAGGCAACTGAATTTCGGCAACCGGGGCATCGAAGTCGGAATGCCGCGAAACTCACCGAGTCAAAGCGTTTCGCCGTTTGCGGAAGAAAGTCTGATGTAGAACAAGTAGCAAAAGCATACATGCTCAAGAGGGATCACCCGAAATTCAAAGGCAACTGAATTTCGGCAACCGGGGCATCGAAGTCGGAATGCCGCGAACCTCACCTAGTCAAAGCGTTTCAGCCGTTTGCGGAAGAAGTCTGATGTAGAACAAGTAGCAGAAGCATACATGCTCAAGAGGGATCACCCGAAATTCAAAGGCAACTGAATTTCGGCAACCGGGGCATCGAAGTCGGAATGCCGCGAAACTCACCGAGTCAAAGCGTTTCGCCGTTTGCGGAAGAAAGTATGATGTAGAACAAGTAGCAAAAGCATACATGCTCAAGAGGGATCACCCGAAATTCAAAGGCAACTGAATTTCGGCAACCGGGGCATCGAAGTCGGAATGCCGCGAAACTCACCGAGTCAAAGCGTTTCGCCGTTTGGGGAAGAAAGTCTGATATAGAACAAGTCGCAGAAGCTTAGATGCTCAAGAGGGATCACCCGAAATTCAAAAGGAACTGAATTCGGCAACCGGGGCATCGAAGACGGAATGCCGCGAAACTCACCGAGTCAAAGCGTTTCGCCGTTTGCGGAAGAAGTCTGATGTAGAACAAGTAGCAGAAGCATACATGCTCAAGAGGGATCACCCGAAATTCAAAGGCAACTGAATTTCGGCAACCGGGGCATCGAAGTCGGAATGCCGCGAAACTCACCGAGTCAAAGCGTTTCGCCGTTTGCGGAAGAAAGTCTGATGTAGAACAAGTAGCAGAAGCATACATGCTCAAGAGGGATCACCCGAAATTCAAAGGCAACTGAATTACGCAACCGGGGCATCGAAGTCGGAATGCCGCGAAACTCACCGAGTCAAAGCGTTTCGCCGTTTGCGGAAGAAAGTCTGATGTAGAACAAGTAGCACAAGCATACATGCTCAAGAGGGATCACCCGAAATTCAAAGGCAACTGAATTTCGGCAACCGGGGCATCGAAGTCGGAATGCCGCGAAACTCACCGAGTCAAAGCGTTTCGCCGTTTGCGGAAGAAAGTCTGATGTAGAACAAGTAGCAGAAGCATACATGCTCAAGAGGGATCACCCGAAATTCAAAGACAACTGAATTTCGGCAACCGGGGCATCGAATTCGGAATGCCGCGAAACTCACCGAGTCAAAGCGTTTCGCCGTTTGCGGAAGAAAGTCTGATGTAGAACAAGTAGCAGAAGCATACATGCTCAAGAGGGATCACCCGAAATTCAAAGGCAACTGAATTTCGGCAACCGGGGCATCGAAGTCGGAATGCCGCGAAACTCACCGAGTCAAAGCGTTTCGCCGTTTGCGGAAGAAAGTCTGATGTAGAACAAGTAGCAGAAGCATACATGCTCAAGAGGGATCACCCGAAATTCAAAGGCAACTGAATTTCGGCAACCGGGCATCGAAGTCGGAATGCCGCGAAACTCACCTAGTCAAAGCGTTTAGCCGTTTGCGGAAGAAGTCTGATGTAGAACAAGTAGCAGAAGCATACATGCTCAAGAGGGATCACCCGAAATTCATAGGCCGCTGAATTTCTGCAACCGGGGCATCGAAGTCGGAATGCCGCGAAACTCACCGAGTCAAAGCGTTTCGCCGTTTGGGGAAGAAAGTCTGATGTAGAACAAGTAGCAGAAGCATACATGCTCAAGAGGGATCACCCGAAATTCAAAGGCAACTGAATTTCGGCAAGCGGGGCATCGAAGTCGGAATGCCGCGAAACTCACCGAGTCAAAGCGTTTCGCCGTTTGCGGAAGAAAGTCTGATGTAGAACAAGTAGCAGAAGCATACATGCTCAAGAGGGATAACCCGAAATTCAAAGGCAACTGAATTACAGCAATCCGGGGCATCGAAGTCGGAATGCCGCGAAACTCACCTAGTCAAAGTGTTCGCCGTTTTGGAAGAAAGTCTGATGTAGAACAAGTAGCAGAAGCATACATGCTCAAGAGGGATCACCCGAAATTCAAAGGCAGCTGAATTTCTGCAACCGGGTCATCGAAGTCGGAATGCCGTGAAACTCACCGATTCAAAGCGTTTCGCCGTTTGCGGAAGAAAGTCTGATGTAGAACAAGTAGCACAAGCATACATGCTTAAGAGGGAGAACCCGAAATTCAAAGCCAACTGAATTACAGCAATCGGGGCATTGAAGTCGGAATGCCGCGAAACTCACCGAGTCAAAGCGTTTCGCCGTTTTGGAAGAAAGTCTGATGTAGAACAAGTAGTAGAAGCATACATGCTCAAGAGGGATCACCCGAAATTCAAAGGCCGCTGAATTTCTGCAACCGGGTCATCGAAGTCGGAATGCCGTGAAACTCACCGAGTCAAAGCGTTTCGCCGTTTGCGGAAGAAAGTCTGATGTAGAACAAGTAGCAGAAGCATACATGCTCAAGAGGGATCACCCGAAATTCAAAGGCAACTGAATTGCGGCAACCGGGGCATCGAAGTCGGAATGCCGCGAAACTCACCGAGTCATAGCGTTTCGCCGTTTGCGGAAGAAAGTCTGATGTAGAACAAGTAGCAGAAGCATACATGCTCAAGAGGGAGAACCCAAAATTCAAAGCCAACTGAATTACAGGCAATCAGGGCATTGACGTCGGAATGCCGCGAAACTCACCGAGTCAAAGCGTTTCGCCGTTTGCGGAAGAAAGTCTGATGTAGAACAAGTAGCAGAAGCATACATGCTCAAGAGGGATCACCCGAAATTCAAAGGCAACTGAATTTCGGCAACCGGGGCATCGAAGTCGGAATGCCGCGAAACTCACCGAGTCAAAGCGTTTCGCCGTTTGCGGAAGAAAGTCTGATGTAGAACAAGTAGCACAAGCATACATGCTCAAGAGGGATCACCCGAAATTCAAAGGCAACTGAATTCGGCAACCGGGGCATCGAAGTCGGAATGCCGCGAAACTCACCGAGTCAAAGCGTTTCGCCGTTTGCGGAAGAAAGTCTGATGTAGAACAAGTAGCAGAAGCATACATGCTCAAGAGGGATCACCCGAAATTCAAAGGCAACTGAATTACAGGCAACCGGGGCATCGAAGTCGGAATGCCGCGAAACTCACCGAGTCAAAGCGTTTCGCCGTTTTGCGGAAGAAAGTCTGATGTAGAACAAGTAGCAGAAGCATACATGCTCAAGAGGGATCACCCGAAATTCAAAGGCAACTGAATTTCGGCAACCGGGCATCGAAGTCGGAATGCCGCGAAACTCACCGAGTCAAAGCGTTTCGCCGTTTGCGGAAGAAAGTCTGATGTAGAACAAGTAGCAGAAGCATACATGCTCAAGAGGGATCACCCGAAATTCAAAGGCAACTGAATTTCGGCAACCGGGGCATCGAAGTCGGAATGCCGCGAACCTCACCTAGTCAAAGCGTTTAGCCGTTTGCGGAAGAAGTCTGATGTAGAACAAGTAGCAGAAGCATACATGCTCAAGAGGGATCACCCGAAATTCAAAGCCAACTGAATTACGGCAATCGGGGCATCGAAGTCGGAATGCCGCGAAACTCACCGAGTCAAAGCGTTTCGCCGTTTGCGGAAGAAAGTCTGATGTAGAACAAGTAGCAGAAGCATACATGCTCAAGAGGGATCACCCGAAATTCAAAGGCAACTGAATTTCGGCAACCGGGGCATCGAAGTCGGAATGCCGCGAAACTCACCGAGTCAAAGCGTTTCGCCGTTTGCGGAAGAAGTCTGATGTAGAACAAGTAGCAGAAGCATACATGCTCAAGAGGGATCACCCGAAATTCAAAGGCAACTGAATTTCGGCAACCGGGGCATCGAAGTCGGAATGCCGCGAAACTCACCGAGTCAAAGCGTTTCGCCGTTTGCGGAAGAAAGTCTGATGTAGAACAAGTAGCAGAAGCATACATGCTCAAGAGGGATCACCCGAAATTCAAAGGCAACTGAATTTCGGCAACCGGGGCATCGAAGTCGGAATGCCGCGAAACTCACCGAGTCAAAGCGTTTCGCCGTTTGCGGAAGAAAGTCTGATGTAGAACAAGTAGCAGAAGCATACATGCTCAAGAGGGATCACCCGAAATTCAAAGGCAACTGAATTTCGGCAACCGGGGCATCGAAGTCGGAATGCCGCGAAACTCACCGAGTCAAAGCGTTTCGCCGTTTGCGGAAGAAAGTCTGATGTAGAACAAGTAGCACAAGCATACATGCTCAAGAGGGATCACCCGAAATTCAAAGCCAACTGAATTACGGCAAGCGGGGCATCGAAGTCGGAATGCCGCGAAACTCACCGAGTCAAAGCGTTTCGCCGTTTGCGGAAGAAAGTCTGATGTAGAACAAGTAGCAGAAGCATACATGCTCAAGAGGGATCACCCGAAATTCAAAGGCAACTGAATTACGGCAATCGGGGCATCGAAGTCGGAATGCCGCGAAACTCACCGAGTCAAAGCGTTTCGCCGTTTTCGGAAGAAAGTCTGATGTAGAACAAGTAGCAGAAGCATACATGCTCAAGAGGGATCACCCGAAATTCAAAGGCAACTGAATTTCTGCAACCGGGGCATCGAAGTCGGAATGCCGCGAAACTCACCGAGTCAAAGCGTTTCGCCGTTTGCGGAAGAAAGTCTGATGTAGAACAAGTAGCAGAAGCATACATGCTCAAGAGGGATCACCCGAAATTCAAAGCAACTGAATTACGGCAACCGGGGCATCGAAGTCGGAATGCCGCGAAACTCACCGAGTCAAAGCGTTTCGCCGTTTGCGGAAGAAGTCTGATGTAGAACAAGTAGCAGAAGCATACATGCTCAAGAGGGATCACCCGAAATTCAAAGGCAACTGAATTACGGCAACCGGGGCATCGAAGTCGGAATGCCGCGAAACTCACCGAGTCAAAGCGTTTCGCCGTTTGCGGAAGAAGTCTGATGTAGAACAAGTAGCAGAAGCATACATGCTCAAGAGGGATCACCCGAAATTCAAAGGCAACTGAATTTCGGCAACCGGGGCATCGAAGTCGGAATGCCGCGAAACTCACCGAGTCAAAGCGTTTCGCCGTTTGCGGAAGAAAGTCTGATGTAGAACAAGTAGCAGAAGCATACATGCTCAAGAGGGATCACCCGAAATTCAAAGGCAACTGAATTTCGGCAACCGGGGCATCGAAGTCGGAATGCCGCGAACCTCACCTAGTCAAAGCGTTTAGCCGTTTGCGGAAGAAGTCTGATGTAGAACAAGTAGCAGAAGCATACATGCTCAAGAGGGATCACCCGAAATTCAATGCCAACTGAATTACGGCAATCGGGGCATCGAAGTCGGAATGCCGCGAAACTCACCGAGTCAAAGCGTGTTGCCGTTTGCGGAAGAAAGTCTTATGTAGAACAAGTAGCAGAAGCATACATGCTCAAGAGGGATCACCCGAAATTCAAAGACAACTGAATTACAGCAAACAGGGCATCGAATTCGGAATGCCGCGAAACTCACCGAGTCAAAGCGTTTCGCCGTTTGCGGATGAAAGTCTGATGTACAACAAGTAGCAGAAGCTTACATGCTCAAGAGTGATCACCCGAAATTCAAAGGCAACTCAATTTCGGCAACCGGGGCATCGAAGTCGGAATGCCGCCAAACTCACCGAGTCTAAGCGTTTCGCCGTTTGCGGAAGAAAGTCTGATGTAGAACAAGTAGCAGAAGCATACATGTTCAAGAGGGATCACCCGAAGGGGCATCGAAGTCGGAATGCCGCGAACCTCACCTAGTCAAAGCGTTTAGCCGTTTGCGGAAGAAGTCTGATGTAGAACAAGTAGCAGAAGCATACATGCTCAAGAGGGATCACCCGAAATTCAAAGCCAACTGAATTACGGCAACGGGGCATCGAATTCGGAATGCCGCGAAACTCACCGAGTCAAAGCGTTTCGCCGTTTGCGGAAGAAAGTCTGATGTAGAACAAGTAGCAGAAGCATACATGTTCAAGAGGGATCACCCGAAGGG
Organism: Populus tomentosa; assembly: GCA_018804465.1. NCBI lineage: Eukaryota > Viridiplantae > Streptophyta > Magnoliopsida > Malpighiales > Salicaceae > Populus > Populus tomentosa. The sequence goes on from JAAWWB010000232.1 coordinate 27,366, forward strand.
GCATCGAAGTCGGAATGCCGCGAAACTCACCGAGTCAAAGCGTTTCGTTGTTTGCGGAAGAATGTCTGATGTAGAAAAAGTAGCGCAAGCATACATGCTCAAGAGGGAGAACCCGAAATTCAAAGCCAACTGAATTACAGCAATCGGCGCATTGAAGTCGGAATGCCGCGAAACTCACCGAGTCAAAGCGTTTCGCCGTTTGCGGAAGAATGTCTGATGTAGAACAAGTAGCACAAGCATACATGCTCAAGAGGGAGAACCCGAAATTCAAAGCCAACTGAATTACAGCAATCGGGGCATTGAAGTAGGAATGCCGCGAAACTCACCGAGTCAAAGCGTTTCGCCGTTTTTGGAAGAAAGTCTGATGTAGAACAAGTAGCAGAAGCATACATGCTCAAGAGGGATCACCCGAAATTCAAAGGCAACTGAATTTCGGCAACCGGGGCATCGAAGTCGGAATGCCGCGAAACTCACCGAGTCAAAGCGTTTCGTCGTTTGCGGAAGAAAGTCTGATGTAGAAAAAGTAGCACAAGCATACATGCTCAAGAGGGAGAACCCGAAATTCAAAGCCAACTGAATTACAGCAATCGGCGCATTGAAGTCGGAATGCCGCGAAACTCACCGAGTCATAGCGTTTCGCCGTTTGCGGAAGAAAGTCTGATGTAGAACAAGTAGCACAAGCATACATGCTCAAGAGGGAGAACCCGAAATGCAAAGCCAACTGAATTACAGCAAGCGGGGCATTGAAGTCGGAATGCCGTGAAACTCACCGAGTCAAAGCGTTTCGCCGTTTGCGGAAGAAAGTCTGATGTAGAACAAGTAGCACAAGCATACATGCTTAAGTGGGAGAACCCGAAATTCAAAGCCAACTGAATTACAGCAATCGGGGCATTGAAGTCGGAATGCCGCGAAACTCACCGAGTCAAAGCGTTTCGCCGTTTGCGGAAGAAAGTCTGATGTAGAACAAGTAGCACAAGCATACATGCTCAAGAGGGAGAACCCGAAATTCAAAGCCAACTGAATTACAGCAATCGGGGCATTGAAGTAGGAATGCCGCAAAACTCACCGAGTCAAAGCGTTTCGCCGTTTTGGAAGAAAGTCTGATGTAGAACAAGTAGCAGAAGCATACATGCTCAAGAGGGATCACCCGAAATTCAAAGGCAACTGAATTTCGGCAACCGGGGCATCGAAGTCGGAATGCCGCGAAACTCACCGAGTCAAAGCGTTTCGCCGTTTGCGGAAGAAAGTCTGATGTAGAAAAAGTAGCACAAGCATACATGCTCAAGAGGGAGAACCCGAAATTCAAAGCCAACTGAATTACAGCAAGCGGGGCATTGAAGTCGGAATGCCGCGAAACTCACCGAGTCAAAGCGTTTCGCCGTTTTGGAAGAAAGTCTGATGTAGAACAAGTAGCAGAAGCATACATGCTCAAGAGGGATCACCCGAAATTCAAAGCCAACTGAATTTCGGCAACCGGGGCATCGAAGTTGGAATGCCGCGAAACTCACCGAGTCAAAGCGTTTCGCCGTTTGCGGAAGAAAGTCTGATGTAGAACAAGTAGCACAAGCATACATGCTCAAGAGGGAGAACCCGAAATTCAAAGCCAACTGAATTACAGCAATCGGGGCATTGAAGTCGGAATGCCGCGAAACTCACCGAGTCAAAGCGTTTCGCCGTTTGCGGAAGAAAGTCTGATGTAGAACAAGTAGCACAAGCATACATGCTCAAGAGGGAGAACCCGAAATTCAAAGCCAACTGAATTACAGCAATCGGGGCATTGAAGTAGGAATGCCGCGAAACTCACCAAGTCAAAGCGTTTCGCCGTTTTTGGAAGAAAGTCTGATGTAGAACAAGTAGCAGAAGCATACATGCTCAAGAGGGATCACCCGAAATTCAAAGGCAACTGAATTTCAGCAACCGGGGCATCGAAGTCGGAATGCCGCGAAACTCACCGAGTCAAAGCGTTTCGCCGTTTGCGGAAGAAAGTCTGATGTAGAACAAGTAGCACAAGCATACATGCTCAAGAGGGAGAACCCGAAATTCAAAGCCAACTGAATTACAACAATTGGGGCATTGAAGTCGGAATGCCGCTAAACTCACCGAGTCAAAGCGTTTCGCCGTTTTTGGAAGAAAGTCTGATGTAGAACAAGTAGCACAAGCATACACGTTCAAGAGGGATCACCCGAAGGGGCATCGAAGTCGGAATGCCGCGAACCTCACCTAGTCAAAGCGTTTAGGCGTTTGCGGAAGAAGTCTGATGTAGAACAAGTAGCAGAAGCATACATGCTCAAGAGGGATCACCCGAAATTCAAAGCCAACTGAATTACGGCAACGGGGCATCGAATTCGGAATGCCGCGAAACTCACCGAGTCAAAGCGTTTCGCCGTTTGCGGAAGAAAGTCTGATGTAGAACAAGTAGCACAAGCATACATGCTCAAGAGGGAGAACCCAAAATTCAAAGCCAACTGAATTACGGCAAGCGGGGCATCGAAGTCGGAATGCCGTGAAACTCACCGAGTCAAAGCGTTTCGCAGTTTGCGAAAGAAAGTCTGATGTAGAACAAGTAGCACAGGCATACATGCTCAAGAGGGAGAACCCGAAATTCAAAGGCAACTGAATTACAGCAATCGGGGCATTGAAGTCGGAATGCCGCGAAACTCACCTAGTCAAAGCGCTTCGCCGTTTTTGGAAGAAAGTCTGATGTAGAAAAAGAAGTAGAAGCATACATGCTCAAGAGAGATCACCCGAAATTCAAAGGCCGCTGAATTTCTGCAACCGGGTCATCGAAGTCGGAATGCCGTGAAACTCACCGAGTCAAAGCGTTTCGCCGTTTGCGGAAGAAAGTCTGATGTAGAACAAGTAGCACAAGCATACATGCTTAAGAGGGAGAACCCGAAATTCAAACCCAACTGAATTACACCAATCGGGGCATTGAAGTCTGAATGCCGCGAAACTAACCGAGTCAAAGCATTTCGCCGTTTGCGGAAGAAAGTCTGATGTAGAACAAGTAGCACAAGCATACATGCTCAAGAGGGAGAACCCGAAATTCAAAGCCAACTGAATTACAGCAAGCGGGGCATTGAAGTCGGAATGCCGTGAAACTCACCGAGTCAAAGCGTTTCGCCGTTTGCGGAAGAAAGTCTGATGTAGAACAAGTAGCACAAGCATACATGCTTAAGAGGGAGAACCCGAAATTCAAAGCCAACTGAATTACAGCAATCGGGGCATTGAAGTCGGAATGCCGCGAAACTCACCGAGTCAAAGCGTTTCGCCGTTTTTGGAAGAAAGTCTGATGTAGAACAAGTAGCAGAAGCATACATGCTCAAGAGGGATCACCCGAAATTCAAAGGCAACTGAATTTCGGCAACCGGGGCATCGAAGTCGGAATGCCGCGAAACTCACCGAGTCAAAGCGTTTCGCCGTTTGCGGAAGAAAGTCTGATGTAGAAAAAGTAGCACAAGCATACATGCTCAAGAGGGAGAACCCGAAATTCAAAGCCAACTGAATTACAGCAATCGGGACATTGAAGTCGGAATGCCGCGAAACTCACCGAGTCAAAGCGTTTCGCCGTTTGCGGAAGAAAGTCTGATGTAGAACAAGTAGCACAAGCATACATGCTCAAGAGGGAGAACCCGAAATTCAAAGCCAACTGAATTACAGCAATCGGGGCATTGAAGTAGGAATGCCGCGAAACTCACCAAGTCAAAGCGTTTCGCTGTTTTTGGAAGAAAGTCTGATGTAGAACAAGTAGCAGAAGCATACATGCTCAAGAGGGATCACCCGAAATTCAAAGGCAACTGAATTTCAGCAACCGGGGCATCGAAGTCGGAATGCCGCGAAACTCACCGAGTCAAAGCGTTTCGTCGTTTGCGGAAGAAAGTCTGATGTAGAAAAAGTAGCACAAGCATACATGCTCAAGAGGGAGAACCCGAAATTCAAAGCCAACTGAATTACAGCAATCGGGGCATTGAAGTCGGAATGCCGCGAAACTCACCGAGTCAAAGCGTTTCGCCGTTTGCGGAAGAAAGTCTGATGTAGAACAAGTAGCACAAGCATACATGCTCAAGAGGGAGAACCCAAAATTCAAAGCCAACTGAATTACAGCAAGCGGGGCATTGAAGTCGGAATGCCGTGAAACTCACCGAGTCAAAGCGTTTCGCCGTTTGCGGAAGAAAGTCTGATGTAGAAAAAGTAGCACAAGCATACATGCTCAAGAGGGAGAACCCGAAATTCAAAGCCAACTGAATTACAGCAATCGGGGCATTGAAGTCGGAATGCCGCGAAACTCACCGAGTCAAAGCGTTTCGCCGTTTGCGGAAGAAAGTCTGATGTAGAACAAGTAGCACAAGCATACATGCTCAAGAGGGAGAACCCAAAATTCAAAGCCAACTGAATTACAGCAATCGGGGCATTGAAGTAGGAATGCCGCAAAACTCACCGAGTCAAAGCGTTTCGCCGTTTTTGGAAGAAAGTCTGATGTAGAACAAGTAGCAGAAGCATACATGCTCAAGAGGGATCACCCGAAATTCAAAGGCAACTGAATTTCGGCAACCGGGGCATCGAAGTCGGAATGCCGTGAAACTCACCGAGTCAAAGCGTTTCGCCGTTTGCGGAAGAAAGTCTGATGTAGAAAACGTAGCACAAGCATACATGCTCAAGAGGGAGAACCCGAAATTCAAAGCCAACTGAATTACAGCAATCGGGGCATTGAAGTCGGAATGCCGCGAAACTCACCGAGTCAAAGCGTTTCGCCGTTTTTGGAAGAAAGTCTGATGTAGAACAAGTAGCAGAAGCATACATGCTCAAGAGGGATCACCCGAAATTCAAAGGCAACTGAATTTCAGCAACAGGGGCATCGAAGTTGGAATGCCGCGAAACTCACCGAGTCAAAGCGTTTCGCCGTTTGCGGAAGAAAGTCTGATGTAGAACAAGTAGCACAAGCATACATGCTCAAGAGGGAGAACCCGAAATTCAAAGCCAACTGAATTACAGCAATCGGGGCATTGAAGTCAGAATGCCGCGAAACTCACCGAGTCAAAGCGTTTCGCCGTTTGCGGAAGAAAGTCTGATGTAGAACAAGTAGCACAAGCATACATGCTCAAGAGGGAGAACCCGAAATTCAAAGCCAACTGAATTACAGCAATCGGGGCATTGAAGTAGGAATGCCGCGAAACTCACCAAGTCAAAGCGTTTCGCCGTTTTTGGAAGAAAGTCTGATGTAGAACAAGTAGCAGAAGCATACATGCTCAAGAGGGATCACCCGAAATTCAAAGGCAACTGAATTTCAGCAACCAGGGCATCGAAGTCGGAATACCGCGAAACTCACCGAGTCAAAGCGTTTCGCCGTTTGCGGAAGAAAGTCTGATGTAGAACAAGTAGCACAAGCATACATGCTCAAGAGGGAGAACCCGAAATTCAAAGCCAACTGAATTACAACAATTGGGGCATTGAAGTCGGAATGCCGCTAAACTCACCGAGTCAAAGCGTTTCGCCGTTTTTGGAAGAAAGTCTGATGTAGAACAAGTAGCAGAAGCATACATGTTCAAGAGGGATCACCCGAAGGGGCATCGAAGTCGGAATGCCGCGAACCTCACCTAGTCAAAGCGTTTAGGCGTTTGCGGAAGAAGTCTGATGTAGAACAAGTAGCACAAGCATACATGCTCAAGAAGGATCACCCGAAATTCAAAGCCAACTGAATTACGGCAAACGGGGCATCGAATTCGGAATGCCGCGAAACTCACCGAGTAAAAGCGTTTCGCCGTTTGCGGAAGAAAGTCTGATGTAGAACAAGTAGCACAAGCATTCATGCTCAAGAGGGAGAACCCGAAATTCAAAGCCAACTGAATTACGGCAAGCGGGGCATCGAAGTCAGAATGCCGTGAAACTCACCGAGTCAAAGCGTTTCGCCATTTGCGGAAGAAAGTCTGATGTAGAATAAGTAGCACAGGCATACATGCTCAAGAGGGAGAACCCGAAATTCAAAGCCAACTGAATTACAGCAAACGGGGCATTGAAGTCGGAATGCCGCGAAACTCACCGAGTCAAAGCGTTTCGCCGTTTTTGGAAGAAAGTCTGATGTAGAACAAGTAGCAGAAGCATACATGTTCAAGAGGGATCACCCGAAGGGGCATCGAAGTCGGTATGCCGCGAACCTCACCTAGTCAAAGCGTTTAGGCGTTTGCGGAAGAAGTCTGATGTAGAACAAGTAGCACAAGCATACATGCTCAAGAAGGATCACCCGAAATTCAAAGCCAACTGAATTACGGCAAACGGGGCATCGAATTCGGAATGCCGCGAAACTCACCGAGTAAAAGCGTTTCGCCGTTTGCGGAAGAAAGTCTGATGTAGAACAAGTAGCACAAGCATTCATGCTCAAGAGGGAGAACCCGAAATTCAAAGCCAACTGAATTACGGCAAGCGGGGCATCGAAGTCAGAATGCCGTGAAACTCACCGAGTCAAAGCGTTTCGCCGTTTGCGGAAGAAAGTCTGATGTAGAATAAGTAGCACAGGCATACATGCTCAAGAGGGAGAACCCGAAATTCAAAGCCAACTGAATTACAGCAAACGGGGCATTGAAGTCGGAATGCCGCGAAACTCACCTAGTCAAAGTGTTTCGCCGTTTTTGGAAGAAAGTCTGATGTAGAACAAGTAGTAGAAGCATACATGCTCAAGAGGGATCACCCGAAATTCATAGGCCGCTGAATTTCTGCAACCGAGTCATCGAAGTCGGAATGCCGTGAAACTCACCGAGTCAAAGCGTTTCGCCATTTGCGGAAGAAAGTCTGATGTAGAACAAGTAGCACAAGCATACATGCTCAAGAGGGAGAACCCGAAATTCAAAGCCAACTGAATTACAGCAATCGGGGCATTGAAGTCCGGATGCCGCGAAACTCACTGAGTCAAAGCGTTTCGCCGTTTTTGCAAGAAAGTCTGATGTAGAACAAGTAGCAGAAGCATACATGCTCAAGAGGGATCACCCGGAATTCAAAGGCAACTGAATTTGAGCAACCGCGGCATCGAAGTCGGAATGCCGCGAAACTCACCGAGTCAAAGCGTTTCGCCGTTTTTGGAAGAAAGTCTGATGTAGAACAAGTAGCAGAAGCATACATGCTCAAGAGGGATCACCCGAAATTCAAAGGCAACTGAATTTCGGCAACCGGGGCATCGAAGTCGGAATGCCGCGAAACTCACCGAGTCAAAGCGTTTCGCCGTTTTTGGAAGAAAGTCTGATGTAGAACAAGTAGCAGAAGCATACATGTTCAAGAGGGATCACCCGAAGGGGCATCGAAGTCGGAATGCCGCGAACCTCACCTAGTCAAAGCGTTTAGGCGTTTGCGGAAGAAGTCTGATGTAGAACAAGTAGCACAAGCATACATGCTCAAGAAGGATCACCCGAAATTCAAAGCCAACTGAATTACGGCAAACGGGGCATCGAATTCGGAATGCCGCGAAACTCACCGAGTAAAAGCGTTTCGCCGTTTGCGGAAGAAAGTCTGATGTAGAAAAAGTAGCACAAGCATACATGCTCAAGAGGGAGAACCCGAAATTCAAAGCCAACTGAATTACAGCAATCGGGGCATTGAAGTAGGAATGCCGCGAAACTCACCAAGTCAAAGCGTTTCGCCGTTTTTGGAAGACAGTCTGATGTAGAACAAGTAGCAGAAGCATACATGCTCAAGAGGGATCACCCGAAATTCAAAGGCAACTGAATTTCAGCAACCAGGGCATCGAAGTCGGAATACCGCGAAACTCACCGAGTCAAAGCGTTTCGCCGTTTGCGGAAGAAAGTCTGATGTAGAACAAGTAGCACAAGCATACATGCTCAAGAGGGAGAACCCGAAATTCAAAGCCAACTGAATTACAGCAATCGGGGCATTGAAGTCAGAATGCCGCAAAACTCACCGAGTCAAAGCGTTTCGCCGTTTGCGGAAGAAAGTCTGATGTAGAACAAGTAGCACAAGCATACATGCTCAAGAGGGATCACCTGAAATTCAAAGGCAACTGAATTTCGGCAACCGCGGCATCGATGTCGGAATGCCGCGAAACTCACCGAGTCAAAGCGTTTCGCCGTTTTTGGAAGAAAGTCTGATGTAGAACAAGTAGCAGAAGCATACATGCTCAAGAGGGATCACCCGAAATTCAAAGGCAGCTGAATTACAGCAATCGGGGCATTGAAGTCGGAATGCCGCGAAACTCACCGAGTCAAAGCGTTTCGCCGTTTTTGGAAGAAAGTCTGATGTAGAACAAGTAGCAGAAGCATACATGCTCAAGAGGGATCACCCGAAATTCAAAGGCAACTGAATTTCGGCAACCGGGGCATCGAAGTCGGAAAGCCGCGAAACTCACCGAGTCTAAGCGTTTCGCCGTTTGCGGAAGAAAGTCTGATGTAGAACAAGTAGCAGAAGCATACATGTTCAAGAGAGATCACCCGAAGGGGCATCGAAGTCGGAATGCCGCGAACCTCACCTAGTCAAAGCGTTTAGCCGTTTGCGGAAGAAGTCTGATGTAGAACAAGTAGCAGAAGCATACATGCTCAAGAGGGATCACCCGAAATTCAAAGCCAACTGAATTACGGCAAACGGGGCATCGAATTCGGAATGCCGCGAAACTCACCGAGTCAAAGCGTTTCGCCGTTTGCTGAAGAAAGTCTGATGTAGAACAAGTAGCACAAGCATACATGCTCAAGAGGGAGAACCCGAAATTCAAAGCCAACTGAATTACGGCAAGCGGGGCATCGAAGTCGGAATGCCGTGAAACTCACTGAGTCAAAGCGTTTCGCTGTTTGCGGAAGAAAGTCTGATGTAGAATAAGTAGCACAGGCATACATGCTCAAGAGGGAGAACCCGAAATTCAAAGCCAACTGAATTACAGCAATCGGGGCATTGAAGTCGGAATGCCGCGAAACTCACCTAGTCAAAGTGTTTCGCCATTTTTGGAAGAAAGTCTGATGTAGAACAAGTAGTAGAAGCATACATGCTCAAGAGGGATCACCCGAAATTCATAGGCCGCTGAATTTCTGCAACCGGGTCATCGAAGTCGGTATGCAGAGAAACTCACCGAGTCAAAGCGTTTCGCCGTTTGCGGAAGAAAGTCTGATGTAGAACAAGTAGCACAAGCATACATGCTTAAGAGGGAGAACCCGAAATTCAAAGCCAACTAAATTACATCAAGCGGGGCATGGAAGTCGGAATGCCGTGAAACTCACCGAGTCAAAGCGTTTCGCCGTTTGCGGAAGAAAGTCTGATGTAGAACAAGTAGGACAAGCATACATGCTCAAGAGGGAGAACCCGAAATTCAAAGCCAACTGAATTACAGCAATCGGGGCATTGAAGTCCGAATGCCGCGAAACTCACCGAGTCAAAGCGTTTCGCCATTTTTGCAAGAAAGTCTGATGTAGAACAAGTAGCAGAAGCATACATGCTCAAGAGGGATCACCCGAAATTCAAAGGCAACTGAATTTCGGCAACCGGG
>JAAWWB010000233.1:0-37327 GCA_018804465.1 Populus tomentosa
TTGGAAATAGCCTCCGAAAACTCGTGAAAAAATTTGAGAGCGATCCAACGGTCGGATGTATAGATAAGGACCTTTTGATCCGGTACTCTCGTCCTCCCGGTGGACTAGCCTGACAGCACGTCGTCGCAATTTCATCTTGATTCGACGCTCCTCCATTGGAAACAGCCTCCGAAAACTCGTGAAACAATTTGAGCGCCATCCAACGGTCGGATCTATAGATAAGGACCTTTTTGATCCGGTACACTCGTCCTGCCGGTGGACTGGCCAGACAGGACGTCGTCGCAATTTCATCTTGATTTGACTCTTCTCCATTGGAAACAGCCTTTGGAAACTCGAGAAAAAAATTTGAGAGCGATCCAACGGTCGGATCTATAGATATGGACTTTTTGATCCGGTACTCTGGTCTTGCCGGTCGACTGGCCCGACAGGACGTCATCGTTATTTCATCTGGATTCGACGATTCTCCATTGGAAACAGCCTTTGGAAACTCGAGAAAAAATTTGAGCGCCATCCAAAGGTCGGATCTATAGATAAGGACCTTTTTGATCCGGTACTCTCGTCCTGCCGGTGGACTGGCCAGACAGGACGTCGTCGCAATTTCATCTTGATTCGACGCTACTACATGGGAAACAGCCTCCGAAAACTCGTGAAACAATTTGAGCGTCATCCAACGGTCGGATCTATAGATAAGGACCTTTTTGATCCGGTACACTCGTCCCGCCGGTGGACTGGCCAGACAGGACGTCGTCGCAATTTCATCTTGATTTGACTCTTCTCCATTGGAAACAGCCTTTGGAAACTCGAGAAAAAAATTTGAGAGCGATCCAACGGTCGGATCTATAGATATGGACTTTTTGATCCGGCACTCTCGTCTTGCCGGTCGAGTGGCCCGACAGGACGTCATCGTTATTTCATCTGGATTCAACGATTCTCCATTGGAAACAGCCTTTGGAAACTCGAGAAAAAATTTGAGCGCCATCCAAAGGTCGGATCTATAGATAAGGACCTTTTTGATCCGGTTCTCTCGTCCTGCCGGTGGACTGGCCCGACAGGACGTAGTCGCTATTTCATCTTGATTCGACGCTTCTCCATTGTAAACAGCCTTTGGAAACTCGAGAAAAAATTTGAGCGCCATCCAACGGTCGGATCTATAGATAAGGACCTTTTTGATCCGGTACTCTCGTCCTGCCGGTGGACTGGCCAGACAGGACGTCGTCGCAATTTCATCTAGATTTGACTCTTCTCCATTGGAAACAGCCTTTGGAAACTCGAGAAAAAAATTTGAGATCCATCCAACGGTCGGATCTATAGATAACGACCTTTTGATCCGGTACTCTCGTCCTGCCGGTGGACAGGCCTGACAGGACGTCGTCGCCATTTCCTCTCGATTTGACGCTACTCCATGCGAAACAGCCTCCGAAAACTCGTGAAAAAATTTGAGCGCCATCCAACAGTCGGATCTATAGATATGGGCTTTTTGATCCGGTAGTCTCGTGCTGCCGGTGGACTGGCCAGACAGGACGTTGTCGCAATTTCATCTAGATTTGACTCTTCTCCATTGGAAACAGCCTTTGGAAACTCGAGAAAAAAATTTGAGATCCATCCAACGGTCGGATCTATAGATAACGACCTTTTGATCCGGTACTCTCGTCCTGCCGGTGGACAGGCCTGACAGGACGTCGTCGCCATTTCCTCTCGATTTGACGCTACTCCATGCGAAACAGCCTCCGAAAACTCATGAAAAAAATTTGAGCGCCATCCAACAGTCGGATCTATAGATATGTACTTTTTGATCCGGTACTCTCGTTCTGCCGGTGGACTGGCCAGACAGGACGTCGTCGCAATTTCATCTAGATTTGACTCTTCTCCATTGGAAACAGCCTTTGGAAACTCGAGAAAAAAATTTGAGATCCATCCAACGGTCGGATCTATAGATAACGACCTTTTGATCCGGTACTCTCGTCCTGCCGGTGGACAGGCCTGACAGGACGTCGTAGCCATTTCCTCTCGATTTGACGCTACTCCATGCGAAACAGCCTCCGAAAACTCATGAAAAAAATTTGAGCGCCATCCAACAGTCGGATCTATAGATATGTACTTTTTGATCCGGTACTCTCGTTCTGCCGGTGGACTGGCCAGACAGGACGTCGTCGCAATTTCATCTCTATTCGACTCTTCTCCATTGGAAACAGCCTTTGGAAACTCGAGAAAAAAATTTCAGAGCGATCCAACGGTCGGATCTATAGATAGGGACCTTTTGATCGGGTACTCTCGTCGTGCCGGTGGACTGGGCCGACAGGACGTCGTCGCAATTTCATCTCGATTCGACGCTACTCCATTGGAAATAGCCTGCGAAAACTCGTGAAAAAATTTGAGAGCGATCCAACGGTCGGATCTATAGATATGGACTTTTTGATCCGGTACTGTCGTCCTGCCGGTGGACTGGCCCGACAGGACGTCGTCGCTATTTCATCTTGATTCGACGCTTCTCCATGGGAAACAGCCTCCGAAAACTCGTGAAAAAATTTGAGCGCCATCCAACAGTCGGATCTATAGATATGGGCTTTTTGATCCGGTAGTCTCGTCCTGCTGGTGGACTGGCCAGACAGGACGTCGTCGCAATTTCATCTTGATTTGACTCTTCTCCATTGGAAACAGCCTTTGGAAACTCGAGAAAAAAATTTGAGCGCCATCCAACGGTCGGATCTATAGATGGGGACCTTTTGATCGGGTACTCTCGTCTTGCCGGTGGACTGGCCCGACGGGACGTCGTCGCCCTTTCACCTCGATTCGACTCTACTCCATTCGAAATAGCCTCCGAAAACTCGTGAAAAAATTTGAGAGCGATCCAACGGTCGGATCTATAGATATGGACTTTTTGATCCGGTAGTGTCGTCCTGCCGGTGGACTCGCCAGACAGGACGTCATCGCAATTTCATCTTGATTCGACTCTTCTCCGTTGGAAACAGCTTTTGGAAACTCGAGAAAAACATTTGAGAGCGATCCAACGGTCGGATCTATAGATATGGACTTTTTGATCCGGTACTCTCGTCCTGCCGGTGGATTCGCCCGACAGGACGTCGTCGCTATTTCATCTTGATTCGACGCTTCTCCATTGGAAACAGCCTTTGGAAACTCGAGAAAAACATTTGAGCGCCATCCAACGGTCGGATCTATAGATAAGGACCTTTTTGATCCGGTACTCTCGTTCTGCCGGTGGACTGGCCAGACAGGACGTCGTCGCAATTTCATCTTGATTGGACTCTTCTCCATTGGAAACAGCCTTTGGAAACTCGAGAAAAACATTTGAGAGCCATCCAACGGTCGGATCTATAGATAAGGACCTTTTGATCCGGTACTCTCGTCCTGCCGGTGGATTGGCCTGACTGGACGTCGTCGCCATTTCCTCTCGATTCGACGCTGCTCCATGGGAACACCCTCCGAAAACTCGTGAAAAAAATTTGAGCGCCATCCAACGGTCGGATCTATAGATATGGACCTTTTGATCGGGTACACTCCTCCTGCTGGTGGACTGGCCCGACAGCACGTCGTTGCAATTTCATCTTGATTCGACGCTACTCCATTGGAAACAGCCTTTGGAAACTCGAGAAAAAAATTTGAGAGCGATCCAACGGTCGGATCTATAGATAAGGACCTTTTGATCCGGTACTCTCGTCCTGCCGGTGGACTGGCCCGAGAGGACGTCGTCGCCATTTCATCTCGATTCGACGCTACTCCATTGGAAAAGCCTGCGAAAACCCGAGAAAAAATTTGAGAGCGATCCAACGGTCGGATCTATAGATATGGACTTTTTGATCCGGTACTCTCGTCCTGCCGGTGGACTGGCCCGCCAGGACGTCGTCGCTATTTCATCTTGATTCGACGCTTCTCCATTGGAAACAGCCTTTGGAAACTCGAGAAAAAATTTGAGCGCCATCCAACGGTCGGATCTATAGATAAGGACCTTTTTGATCCGGTACTCTCGTTCTGCCGGTGGACTGGCCAGACAGGACGTCGTCGCAATTTCATCTTGATTTGACTCTTCTCCATTGGAAACAGCCTTTGGAAACTCGAGAAAAACATTTGAGAGCCATCCAACGGTCGGATCTATAGATAAGGACCTTTTGATCCGGTACTCTCGTCCTGCCGGTGGATTGGCCTGACTGGACGTCGTCGCCATTTCCTCTCGATTCGACGCTGCTCCATGGGAACACCCTCCGAAAACTCGTGAAAAAACTTGAGCGCCATCCAACGGTCGGATCTATAGATATGGACCTTTTGATCGGGTACACTCCTCCTGCTGGTGGACTGGCCCGACAGCACGTCGTTGCAATTTCATCATGATTCGACGCTACTCCATTGGAAACAGCCTTTGGAAACTCGAGAAAAAAATTTGAGAGCGATCCGACGGTCGGATCTATAGATAAGGACCTTTTGATCCGGTACTCTCGTCCTGCCGGTGGACTGGCCCGAGAGGACGTCGTCGCCATTTCATCTCGATTCGACGCTACTCCATTGGAAAAGCCTGCGAAAACTCGAGAAAAAATTTGAGAGCGATCCAACGGTCGGATCTATAGATATGGACTTTTTGATCCGGTACTCTCGTCGTGCCGGTGGACTGGCCCGACAGGACGTCTTCGCTATTTCATCTTGATTCGACGCTTCTCCATTGGAAACAGCCTTTGGAAACTCGAGAAAAAATTTGAGCGCCATCCAACGGTCGGATCTATAGATAAGGACCTTTTTGATCCGGTACTCTCGTTCTGCCGGTGGACTGGCCAGACAGGACGTCGTCGCAATTTCATCTTGATTTGACTCTTCTCCATTGGAAACAGCCTTTGGAAACTCGAGAAAAACATTTGAGAGCCATCCAACGGTCGGATCTATAGATAAGGACCTTTTGATCCGGTACTCTCGTCCTGCCGGTGGATTGGCCTGACTGGACATCGTCGCCATTTCCTCTCGATTTGACGCTACTCCATTGGAAACAGCCTCCGAAAACTCGTGAAAAAAATTTGAGCGCCATCCAACGGTCGGATCTATAGATATGGACCTTTTGATCGGGTACACTCCTCCAGCTGGTGGACTGGCCGACAGCACGTCGTTGCAATTTCATCTTGATTCGACGCTACTCCATTGGAAACAGCCTTTGGAAACTCGAGAAAAACATTTGAGAGCGATCCAACGGTCGGATCTATAGATAAGGACCTTTGGATCCGGTACTCTCATCCTGCCGGTGGACTGGCCCGACAGGTCGTCATCGCCATTTCCTCTCGATTCGACGCTCCTCCATGGGAAACAGCCTCCGAAAACTCGTGAAAGAAATTTGAGCGCCATCCAACAGTCGGATCTATAGATATGGACTTTGTGATCCGGTACTCTCGTCCTGCCGGTGGACTGGCCAGACAGGACGTCGTCGCAATTTCATCTTGATTCGACTCTTCTCCATTGGAAACAGCCTTTGGAAACTCGAGAAAAAAATTTGAGATCGATCCAATGGTCGGATCTATAGATAGGGACCTTTTGATCGGGTACTCTCATCTTGCCGGTGGACTGGCCCGACAGCACGTCGTTGCAATTTCATCTTGATTCGACGCTACTCCATTGGAAACAACCTCCGAAAACTCGTGAAAATATTTGAGCGCCATCCAACGGTCGGATCTATAGATAAGGACCTTTTGATCCGGTACTCTCGTCCTGCCGGTGGATTGGCCTGACTGGACGTCGTCGCCATTTCCTCTCGATTCGACGCTGCTCCATGGGAACACCCTCCGAAAACTCGTGAAAAAAATTTGAGCGCCATGCAACGGTCGGATCTATAGATATGGACCTTTTGATCTGGTACACTCCTCCTGCCGGTGGACTGGCCCGACAGCACGTCGTTGCAATTTCATCTTGATTCGATGCTACTCCATTGGAAACAGCCTTTGGAAACTCGAGAAAAAAATTTGAGAGCGATCAGACGGTCGGATCTATAGATAAGGACCTTTTGATCCGGTACTCTCGTCCTGCCGGTGGACTGGCCCGACAGGACGTCGTCGGTATTTCATCTCGATTCGACGCTACTCCATTGGAAATAGCCTGCGAAAACTCGAGAAAAAATTTGAGAGCGATCCAACGGTCGGATCTATAGATATGGACTTTTTGATCCGGTACTCTCGTCCTGCCGGTGGATTCGCCCGACAGGACGTCGTCGCTATTTCATCTTGATTCGACGCTTCTCCATTGGAAACAGCCTTTGGAAACTCGAGAAAAAATTTGAGCGCCATCCAACGGTCGGATCTATAGATATGACCTTTTTGATCCGGTACTCTCGTCCTGCCGGTGGATTCGCCCGACAGGACGTCGTCGCTATTTCATCTTGATTCGACGCTTCTCCATTGGAAACAGCCTTTGGAAACTCGAGAAAAAAATTTGAGCGCCATCCAACGGTCGGATCTATAGATAAGGACCTTTTTGATCCGGTACTCTCGTTCTGCCGGTGGACTGGCCAGACAGGACGTCGTCGCAATTTCATCTTGATTGGACTCTTCTCCATTGGAAACAGCCTGTGGAAACTCGAGAAAAACATTTGAGAGCCATCCAACGGTCGGATCTATAGATAAGGACCTTTTGATCCGGTACTCTCGTCCTGCCGGTGGATTGGCCTGACTGGACGTCGTCGCCATTTCCTCTCGATTCGACGCTGCTCCATGGGAACACCCTCCGAAAACTCGTGAAAAAAATTTGAGCGCCATCCAACGGTCGGATCTATAGATATGGACCTTTTGATCGGGTACACTCCTCCTGCTGGTGGACTTGCCCGACAGCACGTCGTTGCAATTTCATCTTGATTCGACGCTACTCCATTGGATACAGCCTTTGGAAACTCGAGAAAAAAATTTGAGAGCGATCCAACGGTCGGATCTATAGATAAGGACCTTTTGATCCGGTACTCTCGTCCTGCCGGTGGACTGGCCCGACAGGACGTCGTCGGCATTTCATCTCGATTCGACGCTACTCCATTGGAAATAGCCTGCGAAAACTCGAGAAAAAATTTGAGAGCGATCCAACGGTCGGATCTATAGATATGGACTTTTTGATCCGGTACTCTCGTCCTGCCGGTGGACTGGCCCGACAGGACGTCGTCGCTATTTCATCTTGATTCGACGCTTCTCCATTGGAAACAGCCTTTGGAAACTCGAGAAAAAATTTGAGCGCCATCCAACGGTCGGATCTATAGATAAGGACCTTTTTGATCCGGTACTCTCGTTCTGCCGGTGGACTGGCCAGACAGGACGTCGTCGCAATTTCATCTTGATTTGACTCTTCTCCATTGGAAACAGCCTTTGGAAACTCGAGAAAAACATTTGAGAGCCATCCAACGGTCGGATCTATAGATAAGGACCTTTTGATCCGGTACTCTCGTCCTGCTGGTGGATTGGCCTGACTGGACGTCGTCGCCATTTCCTCTCGATTCGACGCTGCTCCATGGGAACAACCTCCGAAAACTCGTGAAAAAAACTTGAGCGCCATCCAACGGTCGGATCTATAGATATGGACCTTTTGATCGGGTACACTCCTCCTGCTGGTGGACTGGCCCGACAGCACGTCGTTGCAATTTCATCATGATTCGACGCTACTCCATTGGAAACAGCCTTTGGAAACTCGAGAAAAAAATTTGAGAGCGATCCGACGGTCGGATCTATAGATAAGGACCTTTTGATCCGGTACTCTCGTCCTGCCGGTGGACTGGCCCGAGAGGACGTCGTCGCCATTTCATCTCGATTCGACGCTACTCCATTGGAAAAGCCTGCGAAAACTCGAGAAAAAATTTGAGAGCGATCCAACGGTCGGATCTATAGATATGGACTTTTTGATCCGGTACTCTCGTCGTGCCGGTGGACTGGCCCGACAGGACGTCTTCGCTATTTCATCTTGATTCGACGCTTCTCCATTGGAAACAGCCTTTGGAAACTCGAGAAAAAATTTGAGCGCCATCCAACGGTCGGATCTATAGATAAGGACCTTTTTGATCCGGTACTCTCGTTCTGCCGGTGGACTGGCCAGACAGGACGTCGTCGCAATTTCATCTTGATTTGACTCTTCTCCATTGGAAACAGCCTTTGGAAACTCGAGAAAAACATTTGAGAGCCATCCAACGGTCGGATCTATAGATAAGGACCTTTTGATCCGGTACTCTCGTCCTGCCGGTGGATTGGCCTGACTGGACGTCGTCGCCATTTCCTCTCGATTCGACGCTACTCCATTGGAAACAGCCTCCGAAAACTCGTGAAAAAAATTTGAGCGCCATCCAACGGTCGGATCTATAGATATGGACCTTTTGATCGGGTACACTCCTCCTGCTGGTGGACTGGCCCGACAGCACGTCGTTGCAATTTCATCTTGATTCGACGCTACTCCATTGGAAACAGCCTTTGGAAACTCGAGAAAAAAATTTGAGAGCGATCCAACGGTCGGATCTATAGATAAGGACCTTTGGATCCGGTACTCTCGTCCTGCCGGTGGACTGGCCCGACAGGTCGTCATCGCCATTTCCTCTCGATTCGACGCTCCTCCATGGGAAACAGCCTCTGAAAACTCGTGAAAGAAATTTGAGCGCCATCCAACAGTCGGATCTATAGATATTGACTTTGTGATCCGGTACTCTCGTCCTGCCGGTGGACTGGCCAGACAGGACGTCGTCGCAATTTCATCTTGATTCGACTCTTCTCCATTGGAAACAGCCTTTGGAAACTCGAGAAAAAAATTTGAGATCGATCCAATGGTCGGATCTATAGATAGGGACCTTTTGATCGGGTACTCTCATCTTGCCGGTGGACTGGCCCGACAGCACGTCGTTGCAATTTCATCTTGATTCGACGCTACTCCATTGGAAACAACCTCCGAAAACTCGTGAAAATATTTGAGCGCCATCCAACGGTCGGATCTATAGATAAGGACCTTTTGATCTGGTACTCTCGTCCTGCCGGTGGATTGGCCTGACTGGACGTCGTCGCCATTTCCTCTCGATTCGACGCTGCTCCATGGGAACACCCTCCGAAAACTCGTGAAAAAAATTTGAGCGCCATGCAACGGTCGGATCTATAGATATGGACCTTTTGATCGGGTACACTCCTCCTGCCGGTGGACTGGCCCGACAGCACGTCGTTGCAATTTCATCTTGATTCGATGCTACTCCATTGGAAACAGCCTTTGGAAACTCGAGAAAAAAATTTGAGAGCGATCCGACGGTCGGATCTATAGATAAGGACCTTTTGATCCGGTACTCTCGTCCTGCCGGTGGACTGGCCCGACAGGACGTCGTCGGCATTTCATCTCGATTCGACGCTACTCCATTGGAAATAGCCTGCGAAAACTCGAGAAAAAATTTGAGAGCGATCCAACGGTCGGATCTATAGATATGGACTTTTTGATCCGGTACTCTCGTCCTGCCGGTGGATTCGCCCGACAGGACGTCGTCGCTATTTCATCTTGATTCGACGCTTCTCCATTGGAAACAGCCTTTGGAAACTCGAGAAAAAATTTGAGCGCCATCCAACGGTCGGATCTATAGATATGGACTTTTTGATCCGGTACTCTCGTCCTGCCGGTGGATTCGCCCGACAGGACGTCGTCGCTATTTCATCTTGATTCGACGCTTCTCCATTGGAAACAGCCTTTGGAAACTCGAGAAAAAATTTGAGCGCCATCCAACGGTCGGATCTATAGATAAGGACCTTTTTGATCCGGTACTCTCGTTCTGCCGGTGGACTGGCCAGACAGGACGTCGTCGCAATTTCATCTTGATTGGACTCTTCTCCATTGGAAACAGCCTTTGGAAACTCGAGAAAAACATTTGAGAGCCATCCAACGGTCGGATCTATAGATAAGGACCTTTTGATCCGGTACTCTCGTCCTGCCGGTGGATTGGCCTGACTAGACGTCGTCGCCATTTCCTCTCGATTCGACGCTGCTCCCTGGGAACACCCTCCGAAAACTCGTGAAAAAAACTTGAGCGCCATCCAACGGTCGGATCTATAGATATGGACCTTTTGATCGGGTACACTCCTCCTGCTGGTGGACTGGCCCGACAGCACGTCGTTGCAATTTCATCATGATTCGACGCTACTCCATTGGAAACAGCCTTTGGAAACTCGAGAAAAAAATTTGAGAGCGATCCGACGGTCGGATCTATAGATAAGGACCTTTTGATCCGGTACTCTCGTCCTGCCGGTGGACTGGCCCGAGAGGACGTCGTCGCCATTTCATCTCGATTCGACGCTACTCCATTGGAAAAGCCTGCGAAAACTCGAGAAAAAATTTGAGAGCGACCCAACGGTCGGATCTATAGATATGGACTTTTTGATCCGGTACTCTCGTCCTGCCGGTGGACTGGCC
Organism: Populus tomentosa; assembly: GCA_018804465.1. Lineage (NCBI taxonomy): Eukaryota > Viridiplantae > Streptophyta > Magnoliopsida > Malpighiales > Salicaceae > Populus > Populus tomentosa. Next base: position 10,381 of record JAAWWB010000233.1, read on the forward strand.
CGACAGGACGTCTTCGCTATTTCATCTTGATTCGACGCTTCTCCATTGGAAACAGCCTTTGGAAACTCGAGAAAAAATTTGAGCGCCATCCAACGGTCGGATCTATAGATAAGGACCTTTTTGATCCGGTACTCTCGTTCTGCCGGTGGACTGGCCAGACAGGACGTCGTCGCAATTTCATCTTGATTTGACTCTTCTCCATTGGAAACAGCCTTTGGAAACTCGAGAAAAACATTTGAGAGCCATCCAACGGTCGGATCTATAGATAAGGACCTTTTGATCCGGTACTCTCGTCCTGCCGGTGGATTGGCCTGACTGGACGTCGTCGCCATTTCCTCTCGATTCGACGCTACTCCATTGGAAACAGCCTCCGAAAACTCGTGAAAAAAATTTGAGCGCCATCCAACGGTCGGATCTATAGATATGGACCTTTTGATCGGGTACACTCCTCCTGCTGGTGGACTGGCCCGACAGCACGTCGTTGCAATTTCATCTTGATTCGACGCTACTCCATTGGAAACAGCCTTTGGAAACTCGAGAAAAAAATTTGAGAGTGATCCAACGGTCGGATCTATAGATAAGGACCTTTGGATCCGGTACTCTCGTCCTGCCGGTGGACTGGCCCGACAGGTCGTCATCGCCATTTCCTCTCGATTCGACGCTCCTCCATGGGAAACAGCCTCTGAAAACTCGTGAAAAAAATTTGAGCGCCATCCAACGGTCGGATCTATAGATATGGACCTTTTGATCGGGTACACTCCTCCTGCTGGTGGACTTGCCCGACAGCACGTCGTTGCAATTTCATCTTGATTCGACGCTACTCCATTGGAAACAGCCTTTGGAAACTCGAGAAAAAAATTTGAGAGCGATCCAACGGTCGGATCTATAGATAAGGACCTTTTGATCCGGTACTCTCGTCCTGCCGGTGGACTGGCCCGACAGGACGTCGTCGGCATTTCATCTCGATTCGACGCTACTCCATTGGAAATAGCCTGCGAAAACTCAAGAAAAAATTTGAGAGCGATCCAACGGTCGGATCTATAGATATGGACTTTTTGATCCGGTACTCTCGTCCTGCCGGTGGACTGGCCCGACAGGACGTCGTCGCTATTTCATCTTGATTCGACGCTTCTCCATTGGAAACAGCCTTTGGAAACTCGAGAAAAAATTTGAGCGCCATCCAACGGTCGGATCTATAGATAAGGACCTTTTTGATCCGGTACTCTCGTTCTGCCGGTGGACTGGCCAGACAGGACGTCGTCGCAATTTCATCTTGATTTGACTCTTCTCCATTGGAAACAGCCTTTGGAAACCCGAGAAAACCATTTGAGAGCCATCCAACGGTCGGATCTATAGATAAGGACCTTTTGATCCGGTACTCTCGTCCTGCCGGTGGATTGGCCTGACTGGACGTCGTCGCCATTTCCTCTCGATTCGACGCTGCTCCATGGGAACAACCTCCGAAAACTCGTGAAAAAAACTTGAGCGCCATCCAACGGTCGGATCTATAGATATGGACCTTTTGATCGGGTACACTCCTCCTGCCGGTGGACTGGCCCGACACCACGTCGTTGCAATTTCATCTTGATTCGATGCTACTCCATTGGAAACAGCCTTTGGAAACTCGAGAAAAAAATTTGAGAGCGATCCGACGGTCGGATCTATAGATAAGGACCTTTTGATCCGGTACTCTCGTCCTGCCGGTGGACTGGCCCGACAGGACGTCGTCGGCATTTCATCTCGATTCGACGCTACTCCATTGGAAATAGCCTGCGAAAACTTGAGAAAAAATTTGAGAGCGATCCAACGGTCGGATCTATAGATATGGACTTTTTGATCCGGTACTCTCGTCCTGCCGGTGGATTCGCCCGACAGGACGTCGTCGCTATTTCATCTTGATTCGACGCTTCTCCATTGGAAACAGCCTTTGGAAACTCGAGAAAAAATTTGAGCGCCATCCAACGGTCGGATCTATAGATATGGACTTTTTGATCCGGTACTCTCGTCCTGCCGGTGGATTCGCCCGACAGGACGTCGTCGCTATTTCATCTTGATTCGACGCTTCTCCATTGGAAACAGCCTTTGGAAACTCGAGAAAAAAATTTGAGCGCCATCCAACGGTCGGATCTATAGATAAGGACCTTTTTGATCCGGTACTCTCGTTCTGCCGGTGGACTGGCCAGACAGGACGTCGTCGCAATTTCATCTTGATTGGACTCTTCTCCATTGGAAACAGCCTTTGGAAACTCGAGAAAAACATTTGAGAGCCATCCAACGGTCGGATCTATAGATAAGGACCTTTTGATCCGGTACTCTCGTCCTGCCGGTGGATTGGCCTGACTGGACGTCGTCGCCATTTCCTCTCGATTCGACGCTGCTCCATGGGAACACCCTCCGAAAACTCGTGAAAAAAATTTGAGCGCCATCCAACGGTCGGATCTATAGATATGGACCTTTTGATCGGGTACACTCCTCCTGCTGGTGGACTTGCCCGACAGCACGTCGTTGCAATTTCATCTTGATTCGACGCTACTCCATTGGAAACAGCCTTTGGAAACTCGAGAAAAAAATTTGAGAGCGATCCAACGGTCGGATCTATAGATAAGGACCTTTTGATCCGGTACTCTCGTCCTGCCGGTGGACTGGCCCGCAGGACGTCGTCGGCATTTCATCTCGATTCGACGCTACTCCATTGGAAATAGCCTGCGAAAACTCAAGAAAAAATTTGAGAGCGATCCAACGGTCGGATCTATAGATATGGACTTTTTGATCCGGTACTCTCGTCCTGCCGGTGGACTGGCCCGACAGGACGTCGTCGCTATTTCATCTTGATTCGACGCTTCTCCATTGGAAACAGCCTTTGGAAACTCGAGAAAAAATTTGAGCGCCATCCAACGGTCGGATCTATAGATAAGGACCTTTTTGATCCGGTACTCTCGTTCTGCCGGTGGACTGGCCAGACAGGACGTCGTCGCAATTTCATCTTGATTTGACTCTTCTCCATTGGAAACAGCCTTTGGAAACCCGAGAAAAACATTTGAGAGCCATCCAACGGTCGGATCTATAGATAAGGACCTTTTGATCCGGTACTCTCGTCCTGCCGGTGGATTGGCCTGACTGGACGTCGTCGCCATTTCCTCTCGATTCGACGCTGCTCCATGGGAACAACCTCCGAAAACTCGTGAAAAAAACTTGAGCGCCATCCAACGGTCGGATCTATAGATATGGACCTTTTGATCGGGTACACTCCTCCTGCTGGTGGACTGGCCCGACAGCACGTCGTTGCAATTTCATCATGATTCGACGCTACTCCATTGGAAACAGCCTTTGGAAACTCGAGAAAAAAATTTGAGAGCGATCCGACGGTCGGATCTATAGATAAGGACCTTTTGATCCGGTACTCTCGTCCTGCCGGTGGACTGGCCCGAGAGGACGTCGTCGCCATTTCATCTCGATTCGACGCTACTCCATTGGAAAAGCCTGCGAAAACTCGAGAAAAAATTTGAGAGCGATCCAACGGTCGGATCTATAGATATGGACTTTTTGATCCGGTACTCTCGTCCTGCCGGTGGACTGGCCCGACAGGACGTCTTCGCTATTTCATCTTGATTCGACGCTTCTCCATTGGAAACAGCCTTTGGAAACTCGAGAAAAAATTTGAGCGCCATCCAACGGTCGGATCTATAGATAAGGACCTTTTTGATCCGGTACTCTCGTTCTGCCGGTGGACTGGCCAGACAGGACGTCGTCGCAATTTCATCTTGATTTGACTCTTCTCCATTGGAAACAGCCTTTGGAAACTCGAGAAAAACATTTGAGAGCCATCCAACGGTCGGATCTATAGATAAGGACCTTTTGATCCGGTACTCTCGTCCTGCCGGTGGATTGGCCTGACTGGACGTCGTCGCCATTTCCTCTCGATTCGACGCTACTCCGTTGGAAACAGCCTCCGAAAACTCGTGAAAAAAATTTGAGCGCCATCCAACGGTCGGATCTATAGATATGGACCTTTTGATCGGGTACACTCCTCCTGCTGGAGGACTGGCCCGACAGCACGTCGTTGCAATTTCATCTTGATTCGACGCTACTCCATTGGAAACAGCCTTTGGAAACTCGAGAAAAAAATTTGAGAGCGATCCAACGGTCGGATCTATAGATAAGGACCTTTGGATCCGGTACTCTCGTCCTGCCGGAGGACTGGCCCGACAGGTCGTCATCGCCATTTCCTCTCGATTCGACGCTCCTCCATGGGAAACAGCCTTCGAAAACTCGTGAAAGAAATTTGAGCGCCATCCAACAGTCGGATCTATAGATATGGACTTTGTGATCCGGTACTCTCGTCCTGCCGGTGGACTGGCCAGACAGGACGTCGTCGCAATTTCATCTTGATTCGACTCTTCTCCATTGGAAACAGCCTTTGGAAACTCGAGAAAAAAATTTGAGATCGATCCAATGGTCGGATCTATAGATAGGGACCTTTTGATCGGGTACTCTCGTCTTGCCGGTGGACTGGCCCGACAGCACGTCGTTGCAATTTCATCTTGATTCGACGCTACTCCATTGGAAACAACCTCCGAAAACTCGTGAAAATATTTGAGCGCCATCCAACGGTCGGATCTATAGATAAGGACCTTTTGATCCGGTACTCTCGTCCTGCCGGTGGATTGGCCTGACTGGACGTCGTCGCCATTTCCTCTCGATTCGACGCTGCTCCATGGGAACACCCTCCGAAAACTCGTGAAAAAAATTTGAGCGCCATGCAACGGTCGGATCTATAGATATGGACCTTTTGATCGGGTACACTCCTCCTGCCGGTGGACTGGCCCGACAGCACGTCGTTGCAATTTCATCTTGATTCGATGCTACTCCATTGGAAACAGCCTTTGGAAACTCGAGAAAAAAATTTGAGAGCGATCTGACGGTCGGATCTATAGATAAGGACCTTTTGATCCGGTACTCTCGTCCTGCCGGTGGACTGGCCCGACAGGACGTCGTCGGCATTTCATCTCGATTCGAAGCTACTCCATTGGAAATAGCCTGCGAAAACTCGAGAAAAAATTTGAGAGGGATCCAACGGTCGGATCTATAGATATGGACTTTTTGATCCGGTACTCTCGTCCTGCCGGTGGACTGGCCCGACAGGACGTCTTCGCTATTTCATCTTGATTCGACGCTTCTCCATTGGAAACAGCCTTTGGAAACTCGAGAAAAAATTTGAGCGCCATCCAACGGTCGGATCTATAGATAAGGACCTTTTTGATCCGGTACTCTCGTTCTGCCGGTGGACTGGCCAGACAGGACGTCGTCGCAATTTCATCTTGATTTGACTCTTCTCCATTGGAAACAGCCTTTGGAAACTCGAGAAAAACATTTGAGAGCCATCCAACGGTCGGATCTATAGATAAGGACCTTTTGATCCGGTACTCTCGTCCTGCCGGTGGATTGGCCTGACTGGACGTCGTCGCCATTTCCTCTCGATTCGACGCTACTCCATTGGAAACAGCCTCCGAAAACTCGTGAAAAAAATTTGAGCGCCATCCAACGGTCGGATCTATAGATATGGACCTTTTGATCGGGTACACTCCTCCTGCTGGTGGAGTGACCCGACAGCACGTCGTTGCAATTTCATCTTGATTCGACGCTACTCCATTGGAAACAGCCTTTGAAAACTCGAGAAAAAAATTTGAGAGCCATCCAACGGTCGGATCTATAGATAAGGACCTTTTGATCCGGTACTCTCGTCCTGCCGGTGGACTGGCCCGACAGGACGTCATCGCCATTTCCTCTCGATTCGACGCTCCTCCATGGGAAACAGCCTCCGAAAACTCGTGAAAAAAATTTGAGCGCCATCCAACAGTCGGATCTATAGATATGGACTTTGTGATCCGGTACTCTCGTCCTGCCGGTGGACTGGCCAGACAGGACGTCGTCGCAATTTCATCTTGATTCGACTCTTCTCCATTGGAAACAGCCTTTGGAAACTCGAGAAAAAAATTTGAGATCGATCCAATGGTCGGATCTATAGATAGGGACCTTTTGATCGGGTACTCTCGTCTTGCCGGTGGACTGGCCCGACAGCACGTCGTTGCAATTTCATCTTGATTCGACGCTACTCCATTGGAAACAACCTCCGAAAACTCGTGAAAATATTTGAGCGCCATCCAACGGTCGGATCTATAGATAAGGACCTTTTGATCCGGTACTCTCGTCCTGCCGGTGGATTGGCCTGACTGGACGTCGTCGCCATTTCCTCTCGATTCGACGCTGCTCCATTGGAAATAGCCTGCGAAAACTCAAGAAAAAATTTGAGAGCGATCCAACGGTCGGATCTATAGATATGGACTTTTTGATCCGGTACTCTCGTCCTGCCGGTGGATTCGCCCGACAGGACGTCGTCGCTATTTCATCTTGATTCGACGCTTCTCCATTGGAAACAGCCTTTGGAAACTCGAGAAAAAATTTGAGCGCCATCCAACGGTCGGATCTATAGATAAGGACCTTTTTGATCCGGTACTCTCGTTCTGCCGGTGGACTGGCCAGACAGGACGTCGTCGCAATTTCATCTTGATTTGACTCTTCTCCATTGGAAACAGCCTTTGGAAACTCGAGAAAAACATTTGAGAGCCATCCAACGGTCGGATCTATAGATAAGGACCTTTTGATCCGGTACTCTCGTCCTGCCGGTGGATTGGCCTGACTGGACGTCGTCGCCATTTCCTCTCGATTCGACGCTGCTCCATGGGAACACCCTCCGAAAACTTGTGAAAAAAATTTGAGCGCCATGCAACGGTCGGATCTATAGATATGGACCTTTTGATCGGGTACACTCCTCCTGCCGGTGGACTGGCCCGACAGCACGTCGTTGCAATTTCATCTTGATTCGATGCTACTCCATTGGAAACAGCCTTTGGAAACTCGAGAAAAAAATTTGAGAGTGATCCGACGGTCGGATCTATAGATAAGGACCTTTTGATCCGGTACTCTCGTCCTGCCGGTGGACTGGCCCGACAGGACGTCGTCGGCATTTCATCTCGATTCGACGCTACTCCATTGGAAATAGCCTGCGAAAACTCGAGAAAAAATTTGAGAGCGATCCAACGGTCGGATCTATAGATATGGACTTTTTGATCTGGTACTCTCGTCCTGCCGGTGGATTCGCCCGACAGGACGTCGTCGCTATTTCATCTTGATTCGACGCTTCTCCATTGGAAACAGCCTTTGGAAACTCGAGAAAAAATTTGAGCGCCATCCAACGGTCGGATCTATAGATAAGGACCTTTTTGATCCGGTACTCTCGTTCTGCCGGTGGACTGGCCAGACAGGACGTCGTCGCAATTTCATCTTGATTTGACTTTTCTCCATTGGAAACAGCCTTTGGACACTCGAGAAAAACATTTGAGAGCCATCCAACGGTCGGATCTATAGATAAGGACCTTTTGATCCGGTACTCTCGTCCTGCCGGTGGATTGGCCTGACTGGACGTCGTCGCCATTTCCTCTCGATTCGACGCTGCTCCATGGGAACACCCTCCGAAAACTCGTGAAAAAAATTTGAGCGCCATCCAACGGTCGGATCTATAGATATGGACCTTTTGATCGGGTACACTCCTCCTGCTGGTGGACTTGCCCGACAGCACGTCGTTGCAATTTCATCTTGATTCGACGCTACTCCATTGGAAACAGCCTTTGGAAACTCGAGAAAAAAATTTGAGAGCGATCCAACGGTCGGATCTATAGATAAGGACCTTTTGATCCGGTACTCTCGTCCTGCCGGTGGACTGGCCCGAGAGGACGTCGTCGGCATTTCATCTCGATTCGACGCTACTCCATTGGAAATAGCCTGCGAAAACTCGAGAAAAAATTTGAGAGCGATCCAACGGTCGGATCTATAGATATGGACTTTTTGATCCCGTACTCTCGTCCTGCCGGTGGACTGGCCCGACAGGACGTCGTCGCTATTTCATCTTGATTCGACGCTTCTCCATTGGAAACAGCCTTTGGAAACTCGAGAAACAATTTGAGCGCCATCCAACGGTCGGATCTATAGATAAGGACCTTTTTGATCCGGTACTCTCGTGCTGCCGGTGGACTGGCCAGACAGGACGTCGTCGCAATTTCATCTTGATTTGACTCTTCTCCATTGGAGACAGCCTTTGGAAACTCGAGAAAAACATTTGAGTGCCATCCAACGGTCGGATCTATAGATAAGGACCTTTTGATCCGGTACTCTCGTCCTGCCGGTGGATTGGCCTGACTGGACGTCGTCGCCATTTCCTCTCGATTCGACGCTGCTCCATGGGAACACCCTCCGAAAACTCGTGAAAAAAATTTGAGCGCCATGCAACGGTCGGATCTATAGATATGGACCTTTTGATCGGGTACACTCCTCCTGCCGGTGGACTGGCCCGACAGCACGTCGTTGCAATTTCATCTTGATTCGATGCTACTCCATTGGAAACAGCCTTTGGAAACTCGAGAAAAAAATTTGAGAGCGATCCGACGGTCGGATCTATAGATAAGGACCTTTTGATCCGATACTCTCGTCCTGCCGGTGGACTGGCCCGACAGGACGTCGTCGGCATTTCATCTCGATTCGACGCTACTCCATTGGAAAAAGCCTGCGAGAACTCGAGAAAAAATTTGAGAGCGATCCAACGGTCGGATCTATAGATATGGACTTTTTGATCCGGTACTCTCGTCCTGCCGGTGGATTCGCCCGACAGGACGTCGTCGCTATTTCATCTTGATTCGACGCTTCTCCATTGGAAACAGCCTTTGGAAACTCGAGAAAAAATTTGAGCGCCATCCAACGGTCGGATCTATAGATAAGGACCTTTTTGATCCGGTACTCTCGTTCTGCCGGTGGACTGGCCAGACAGGACGCCGTCGCAATTTCATCTTGATTTGACTTTTCTCCATTGGAAACAGCCTTTGGAAACTCGAGAAAAACATTTGAGAGCCATCCAACGGTCGGATCTATAGATAAGGACCTTTTGATCCGGTACTCTCGTCCTGCCGGTGGATTGGCCTGACTGGACGTCGTCGCCATTTCCTCTCGATTCGACGCTGCTCCATGGGAACACCCTCCGAAAACTCGTGAAAAAAATTTGAGCGCCATGCAACGGTCGGATCTATAGATATGGACCTTTTGATCGGGTACACTCCTCCTGCCGGTGGACTGGCCCGACAGCACGTCGTTGCAATTTCATCTTGATTCGATGCTACTCCATTGGAAACAGCCTTTGGAAACTCGAGAAAAAAATTTGAGAGCGATCCGACGGTCGGATCTATAGATAAGGACCTTTTGATCCGGTACTCTCGTCCTGCCGGTGGACTGGCCCGACAGGACGTCGTCGGCATTTCATCTCGATTCGACGCTACTCCATTGGAAATAGCCTGCGAAAACTCGAGAAAAAATTTGAGAGCGATCCAACGGTCGGATCTATAGATATGGACTTTTTGATCTGGTACTCTCGTCCTGCCGGTGGATTCGCCCGACAGGACGTCGTCGCTATTTCATCTTGATTCGACGCTTCTCCATTGGAAACAGCCTTTGGAAACTCGAGAAAAAATTTGAGCGCCATCCAACGGTCGGATCTATAGATAAGGACCTTTTTGATCCGGTACTCTCGTTCTGCCGGTGGACTGGCCAGACAGGACGTCGTCGCAATTTCATCTTGATTTGACTTTTCTCCATTGGAAACAGCCTTTGGACACTCGAGAAAAACATTTGAGAGCCATCCAACGGTCGGATCTATAGATAAGGACCTTTTGATCCGGTACTCTCGTCCTGCCGGTGGATTGGCCTGACTGGACGTCGTCGCCATTTCCTCTCGATTCGACGCTGCTCCATGGGAACACCCTCCGAAAACTCGTGAAAAAAATTTGAGCGCCATCCAACGGTCGGATCTATAGATATGGACCTTTTGATCGGGTACACTCCTCCTGCTGGTGGACTTGCCCGACAGCACGTCGTTGCAATTTCATCTTGATTCGACGCTACTCCATTGGAAACAGCCTTTGGAAACTCGAGAAAAAAATTTGAGAGCGATCCAACGGTCGGATCTATAGATAAGGACCTTTTGATCCGGTACTCTCGTCCTGCCGGTGGACTGGCCCGAGAGGACGTTGTCGGCATTTCATCTCGATTCGACGCTACTCCATTGGAAATAGCCTGCGAAAACTCGAGAAAAAATTTGAGAGCGATCCAACGGTCGGATCTATAGATATGGACTTTTTGATCCCGTACTCTCGTCCTGCCGGTGGACTGGCCCGACAGGACGTCGTCGCTATTTCATCTTGATTCGACGCTTCTCCATTGGAAACAGCCTTTGGAAACTCGAGAAAAAATTTGAGCGCCATCCAACGGTCGGATCTATAGATAAGGACCTTTTTGATCCGGTACTCTCGTTCTGCCGGTGGACTGGCCAGACAGGACGTCGTCGCAATTTCATCTTGATTTGACTCTTCTCCATTGGAGACAGCCTTTGGAAACTCGAGAAAAACATTTGAGAGCCATCCAACGGTCGGATCTATAGATAAGGACCTTTTGATCCGGTACTCTCGTCCTGCCGGTGGATTGGCCTGACTGGACGTCGTCGCCATTTCCTCTCGATTCGACGCTGCTCCATGGGAACACCCTCCGAAAACTCGTGAAAAAAATTTGAGCGCCATCCAACGGTCGGATCTATAGATATGAACCTTTTGATCGGGTACACTCCTCCTGCTGGTGGACTGGCCCGACAGCACGTCGTTGCAATTTCATCTTGATTCGACGCTACTCCATTGGAAACAGCCTTTGGAAACTCGAGAAAAAAATTTGAGAGCGATCCGACGGTCGGATCTATAGATAAGGACCTTTTGATCCGGTACTCTCGTCCTGCCGGTGGACTGGCCCGACAGGACGTCGTCGGCATTTCATCTCGATTCGACGCTACTCCATTGGAAATAGCCTGCGAAAACTCGAGAAAAAATTTGAGAGCGATCCAACGGTCGGATCTATAGATATGGACTTTTTGATCTGGTACTCTCGTCCTGCCGGTGGATTCGCCCGACAGGACGTCGTCGCTATTTCATCTTGATTCGACGCTTCTCCATTGGAAACAGCCTTTGGAAACTCGAGAAAAAATTTGAGCGCCATCCAACGGTCGGATCTATAGATAAGGACCTTTTTGATCCGGTACTCTCGTTCTGCCGGTGGACTGGCCAGACAGGACGTCGTCGCAATTTCATCTTGATTTGACTTTTCTCCATTGGAAACAGCCTTTGGACACTCGAGAAAAACATTTGAGAGCCATCCAACGGTCGGATCTATAGATAAGGACCTTTTGATCCGGTACTCTCGTCCTGCCGGTGGATTGGCCTGACTGGACGTCGTCGCCATTTCCTCTCGATTCGACGCTGCTCCATGGGAACACCCTCCGAAAACTCGTGAAAAAAATTTGAGCGCCATCCAACGGTCGGATCTATAGATATGGACCTTTTGATCGGGTACACTCCTCCTGCTGGTGGACTTGCCCGACAGCACGTCGTTGCAATTTCATCTTGATTCGACGCTACTCCATTGGAAACAGCCTTTGGAAACTCGAGAAAAAAATTTGAGAGCGATCCAACGGTCGGATCTATAGATAAGGACCTTTTGATCCGGTACTCTCGTCCTGCCGGTGGACTGGCCCGAGAGGACGTCGTCGGCATTTCATCTCGATTCGACGCTACTCCATTGGAAATAGCCTGCGAAAACTCGAGAAAAAATTTGAGAGCGATCCAACGGTCGGATCTATAGATATGGACTTTTTGATCCCGTACTCTCGTCCTGCCGGTGGACTGGCCCGACAGGACGTCGTCGCTATTTCATCTTGATTCGACGCTTCTCCATTGGAAACAGCCTTTGGAAACTCGAGAAACAATTTGAGCGCCATCCAACGGTCGGATCTATAGATAAGGACTTTTTGATCCGGTACTCTCGTCCTGCCGGTGGACTGGCCCGATAGGATGTCGTCACAATTTCATCTTGATTCAACTCTTTTCCATTGGAAACAGCCTCCGAAAACTCGTGAAAAAAATTTGAGTGCCATCCAACGGTCGGATCTATAGATAAGGACCTTTTGATCCGGTACTCTCGTCTTGCCGGTGGACTGGCCCGACTGGACGTCGTCGCCATTTCCTCTCGATTCGACGCTACTCCATGGGAAACAGCCTCCGAAAACTCGTGAAAAAAATTTGAGCGCCATCCAACGGTCGGATCTATAGATATGGACCTTTTGATCCGGTACTCTCCTCCTGCCGGTGGACTGGCCCGACAGCACGTCGTTGCAATTTCATCTTGATTCGATGCTACTCCATTGGAAACAGCCTTTGGAAACTCGAGAAAAAAATTTGAGAGCGATCCGACGGTCGGATCTATAGATAAGGACCTTTTGATCCGATACTCTCGTCCTGCCGGTGGACTGGCCCGACAGGACGTCGTCGGCATTTCCTCTCGATTCGACGCTGCTCCATGGGAACACCCTCCGAAAACTCGTGAAAAAAATTTGAGCGCCATCCAACGGTCGGATCTATAGATATGGACCTTTTGATCGGGTACACTCCTCCTGCTGGTGGACTTGCCCGACAGCACGTCGTTGCAATTTCATCTTGATTCGACGCTACTCCATTGGAAACAGCCTTTGGAAACTCGAGAAAAAAATTTGAGAGCGATCCAACGGTCGGATCTATAGATAAGGACCTTTTGATCCGGTACTCTCGTCCTGCCGGTGGACTGGCCCGAGAGGACGTTGTCGGCATTTCATCTCGATTCGACGCTACTCCATTGGAAATAGCCTGCGAAAACTCGAGAAAAAATTTGAGAGCGATCCAACGGTCGGATCTATAGATATGGACTTTTTGATCCGGTACTCTCGTCCTGCCGGTGGACTGGCCCGACAGGACGTCGTCGCTATTTCATCTTGATTCGACGCTTCTCCATTGGAAACAGCCTTTGGAAACTCGAGAAAAAATTTGAGCGCCATCCAACGGTCGGATCTATAGATAAGGACCTTTTTGATCCGGTACTCTCGTCCTGCCGGTGGACTGGCCAGACAGGACGTCGTCGCAATTTCATCTTGATTTGACTCTTCTCCATTGGAAACAGCCTTTGGAAACTCGAGAAAAAAATTTGAGAGCCATCCAACGGTCGGATCTATAGATAAGGACCTTTTGATCCGGTACTCTCGTCCTGCCGGTGGATTGGCCTGACTGGACGTCGTCGCCATTTCCTCTCGATTCGACGCTGCTCCATGGGAACACCCTCCGAAAACTCGTGAAAAAAATTTGAGCGCCATCCAACGGTCGGATCTATAGATATGAACCTTTTGATCGGGTACACTCCTCCTGCTGGTGGACTGGCCCGACAGCACGTCGTTGCAATTTCATCTTGATTCGACGCTACTCCATTGGAAACAGCCTTTGGAAACTCGAGAAAAAAATTTGAGAGCGATCCGACGGTCGGATCTATAGATAAGGACCTTTTGATCCGGTACTCTCGTCCTGCCGGTGGACTGGCCCGACAGGACGTCGTCGGCATTTCATCTCGATTCGACGCTACTCCATTGGAAATAGCCTGCGAAAACTCGAGAAAAAATTTGAGAGCGATCCAACGGTCGGATCTATAGATATGGACTTTTTGATCTGGTACTCTCGTCCTGCCGGTGGATTCGCCCGACAGGACGTCGTCGCTATTTCATCTTGATTCGACGCTTCTCCATTGGAAACAGCCTTTGGAAACTCGAGAAAAAATTTGAGCGCCATCCAACGGTCGGATCTATAGATAAGGACCTTTTTGATCCGGTACTCTCGTTCTGCCGGTGGACTGGCCAGACAGGACGTCGTCGCAATTTCATCTTGATTTGACTTTTCTCCATTGGAAACAGCCTTTGGACACTCGAGAAAAACATTTGAGAGCCATCCAACGGTCGGATCTATAGATAAGGACCTTTTGATCCGGTACTCTCGTCCTGCCGGTGGATTGGCCTGACTGGACGTCGTCGCCATTTCCTCTCGATTCGACGCTGCTCCATGGGAACACCCTCCGAAAACTCGTGAAAAAAATTTGAGCGCCATCCAACGGTCGGATCTATAGATATGGACCTTTTGATCGGGTACACTCCTCCTGCTGGTGGACTTGCCCGACAGCACGTCGTTGCAATTTCATCTTGATTCGACGCTACTCCATTGGAAACAGCCTTTGGAAACTCGAGAAAAAAATTTGAGAGCGATCCAACGGTCGGATCTATAGATAAGGACCTTTTGATCCGGTACTCTCGTCCTGCCGGTGGACTGGCCCGAGAGGACGTCGTCGGCATTTCATCTCGATTCGACGCTACTCCATTGGAAATAGCCTGCGAAAACTCGAGAAAAAATTTGAGAGCGATCCAACGGTCGGATCTATAGATATGGACTTTTTGATCCCGTACTCTCGTCCTGCCGGTGGACTGGCCCGACAGGACGTCGTCGCTATTTCATCTTGATTCGACGCTTCTCCATTGGAAACAGCCTTTGGAAACTCGAGAAACAATTTGAGCGCCATCCAACGGTCGGATCTATAGATAAGGACCTTTTTGATCCGGTACTCTCGTGCTGCCGGTGGACTGGCCAGACAGGACGTCGTCGCAATTTCATCTTGATTTGACTCTTCTCCATTGGAGACAGCCTTTGGAAACTCGAGAAAAACATTTGAGTGCCATCCAACGGTCGGATCTATAGATAAGGACCTTTTGATCCGGTACTCTCGTCCTGCCGGTGGATTGGCCTGACTGGACGTCGTCGCCATTTCCTCTCGATTCGACGCTGCTCCATGGGAACACCCTCCGAAAACTCGTGAAAAAAATTTGAGCGCCATGCAACGGTCGGATCTATAGATATGGACCTTTTGATCGGGTACACTCCTCCTGCCGGTGGACTGGCCCGACAGCACGTCGTTGCAATTTCATCTTGATTCGATGCTACTCCATTGGAAACAGCCTTTGGAAACTCGAGAAAAAAATTTGAGAGCGATCCGACGGTCGGATCTATAGATAAGGACCTTTTGATCCGATACTCTCGTCCTGCCGGTGGACTGGCCCGACAGGACGTCGTCGGCATTTCCTCTCGATTCGACGCTGCTCCATGGGAACACCCTCCGAAAACTCGTGAAAAAAATTTGAGCGCCATCCAACGGTCGGATCTATAGATATGGACCTTTTGATCGGGTACACTCCTCCTGCTGGTGGACTTGCCCGACAGCACGTCGTTGCAATTTCATCTTGATTCGACGCTACTCCATTGGAAACAGCCTTTGGAAACTCGAGAAAAAAATTTGAGAGCGATCCAACGGTCGGATCTATAGATAAGGACCTTTTGATCCGGTACTCTCGTCCTGCCGGTGGACTGGCCCGAGAGGACGTTGTCGGCATTTCATCTCGATTCGACGCTACTCCATTGGAAATAGCCTGCGAAAACTCGAGAAAAAATTTGAGAGCGATCCAACGGTCGGATCTATAGATATGGACTTTTTGATCCCGTACTCTCGTCCTGCCGGTGGACTGGCCCGACAGGACGTCGTCGCTATTTCATCTTGATTCGACGCTTCTCCATTGGAAACAGCCTTTGGAAACTCGAGAAAAAATTTGAGCGCCATCCAACGGTCGGATCTATAGATAAGGACCTTTTTGATCCGGTACTCTCGTTCTGCCGGTGGACTGGCCAGACAGGACGTCGTCGCAATTTCATCTTGATTTGACTCTTCTCCATTGGAGACAGCCTTTGGAAACTCGAGAAAAACATTTGAGAGCCATCCAACGGTCGGATCTATAGATAAGGACCTTTTGATCCGGTACTCTCGTCCTGCCGGTGGATTGGCCTGACTGGACGTCGTCGCCATTTCCTCTCGATTCGACGCTGCTCCATGGGAACACCCTCCGAAAACTCGTGAAAAAAATTTGAGCGCCATCCAACGGTCGGATCTATAGATATGAACCTTTTGATCGGGTACACTCCTCCTGCTGGTGGACTGGCCCGACAGCACGTCGTTGAAATTTCATCTTGATTCGACGCTACTCCATTGGAAACAGCCTTTGGAAACTCGAGAAAAAAATTTGAGAGCGATCCGACGGTCGGATCTATAGATAAGGACCTTTTGATCCGGTACTCTCGTCCTGCCGGTGGACTGGCCCGACAGGACGTCGTCGGCATTTCATCTCGATTCGACGCTACTCCATTGGAAATAGCCTGCGAAAACTCGAGAAAAAATTTGAGAGCGATCAAACGGTCGGATCTATAGATATGGACTTTTTGATCCGGTACTCTCGTCCTGCCGGTGGACTGGCCCGACAGGACGTCGTCGCTATTTCATCTTGATTCGACGCTTCTCCATTGGAAACAGCCTTTGGAAACTCGAGAAAAAATTTGAGCACCATCCAACGGTCGGATCTATAGATAAGGACCTTTTTGATCCGGTACTCTCGTTCTGCCGGTGGACTGGCCAGACAGGACGTCGTCGCAATTTCATCTTGATTTGACTCTTCTCCATTGGAAACAGCCTTTGGAAACTCGAGAAAAACATTTGAGAGCCATCCAACGGTCGGATCTATAGATAAGGACCTTTTGATCCGGTACTCTCGTCCTGCCGGTGGATTGGCCTGACTGGACGTCGTCGCCATTTCATCTCGATTCGACGCTACTCCATTGGAAACAGCCTTTGGAAACTCGAGAAAAAATTTGAGAGCGATCCAACGGTCGGATCTATAGATATGGACTTTTTGATCCGGTACTCTCGTCCTGCCGGTGGACTGGCCCGACAGGACGTCGTCGGCATTTCATCTCGATTCGACGCTACTCCATTGGAAAGAGCCTGCGAAAACTCGAGAAAAAATTTGAGAGCGATCCAACGGTCGGATCTATAGATATGGACTTTTTGATCCGGTACTCTCGTCCTGCCGGTGGACTGGCCCGACAGGACGTCGTCGCTATTTCATCTTGATTCGACGCTTCTCCATTGGAAACAGCCTTTGGAAACTCGAGAAAAAATTTGAGCGCCATCCAACGGTCGGATCTATAGATAAGGACCTTTTTGATCCGGTACTCTCGTCCTGCCGGTGGATTGGCCTGACTGGACGTCGTCGCCATTTCCTCTCGATTCGACGCTGCTCCATGGGAACACCCTCCGAAAACTCGTGAAAAAAATTTGAGCGCCATCCAACGGTCGGATCTATAGATATGGACCTTTTGATCGGGTACACTCCTCCTGCCGGTGGACTTGCCCGACAGCACGTCGTTGCAATTTCATCTTGATTCGACGCTACTCCATTGGAAACAGCCTTTGGAAACTCGAGAAAAACATTTGAGAGCGATCCAACGGTCGGATCTATAGATAAGGACCTTTTGATCCGGTACTCTCGTCCTGCCGGTGGACTGGCCCGAGAGGACGTCGTCGGCATTTCATCTCGATTCGACGCTACTCCATTGGAAATAGCCTGCGAAAACTCGAGAAAAAATTTGAGAGCGATCCAACGGTCGGATCTATAGATAAGGACCTTTTGATCCGGTACTCTCGTCCTGCCGGTGGATTGGCCTGACTGGACGTCGTCGCCATTTCCTCTCAATTCGACGCTACTCCATTGGAAACAGCCTTTGGAAACACGAGAAAAAAATTTGAGAGCGATCCGACGGTCGGATCTATAGATATGGACTTTTTGATCCGGTACTCTCGTCCTGCCGGTGGACTGGCCCGACAGGACGTCGTCGGCATTTCATCTCGATTCGACGCTACTCCATTGGAAATAGCCTGCGAAAACTCGAGAAAAAATTTGAGAGCGATCCAACGGTCGGATCTATAGATATGGACTTTTTGATCCGGTACTCTCGTCCTGCCGGTGGACTGGCCCGACAGGACGTCGTCGCTATTTCATCTTGATTCGACGCTTCTCCATTGGAAACAGCCTTTGGAAACTCGAGAAAAAATTTGAGCGCCATCCAACGGTCGGATCTATAGATAAGGACCTTTTTGATCCGGTACTCTCGTTCTGCCGGTGGACTGGCCAGACAGGACGTCGTCGCAATTTCATCTTGATTTGACTTTTCTCCATTGGAAACAGCCTTTGGAAACTCGAGAAAAACATTTGAGAGCCATCCAACGGTCGGATCTATAGATAAGGACCTTTTGATCCGGTACTCTAGTCCTGCCGGTGGATTGGCCTGACTGGACGTCGTCGCCATTTCCTCTCGATTCGACGCTGCTCCATGGGAACACCCTCCGAAAACTCGTGAAAAAAATTTGAGCGCCATCCAACGGTCGGATCTATAGATATGGACCTTTTGATCGGGTACACTCCTCCTGCTGGTGGACTTGCCCGACAGCACGTCGTTGCAATTTCATCTTGATTCGACGCTACTCCATTGGAAACAGCCTTTGGAAACTCGAGAAAAAAATTTGAGAGCGATCCAACGGTCGGATCTATAGATAAGGACCTTTTGATCCGGTACTCTCGTCCTGCCGGTGGACTGGCCCGAGAGGACGTCGTCGGCATTTCATCTCGATTCGACGCTACTCCATTGGAAATAGCCTGCGAAAACTCGAGAAAAAATTTGAGAGCGATCCAACGGTCGGATCTATAGATAAGGACCTTTTGATCCGGTACTCTCGTCCTGCCGGTGGATTGGCCTGACTGGACGTCGTCGCCATTTCCTCTCAATTCGACGCTACTCCATTGGAAACAGCCTTTGGAAACACGAGAAAAAAATTTGAGAGCGATCCGACGGTCGGATCTATAGATATGGACTTTTTGATCCGGTACTCTCGTCCTGCCGGTGGACTGGCCCGACAGGACGTCGTCGGCATTTCATCTCGATTCGACGCTACTCCATTGGAAATAGCCTGCGAAAACTCGAGAAAAAATTTGAGAGCGATCCAACGGTCGGATCTATAGATATGGACTTTTTGATCCGGTACTCTCGTCCTGCCGGTGGACTGGCCCGACAGGACGTCGTCGCTATTTCATCTTGATTCGACGCTTCTCCATTGGAAACAGCCTTTGGAAACTCGAGAAAAAATTTGAGCGCCATCCAACGGTCGGATCTATAGATAAGGACCTTTTTGATCCGGTACTCTCGTTCTGCCGGTGGACTGGCCAGACAGGACGTCGTCGCAATTTCATCTTGATTTGACTCTTCTCCATTGGAAACAGCCTTTGGAAACTCGAGAAAAACATTTGAGAGCCATCCAACGGTCGGATCTATAGATAAGGACCTTTTGATCCGGTACTCTCGTCCTGCCGGTGGATTGGCCTGACTGGACGTCGTCGCCATTTCCTCTCGATTCGACGCTGCTCCATGGGAACAACCTCCGAAAACTCGTGAAAAAAATTTGAGCGCCATCCAACGGTCGGATCTATAGATATGGACCTTTTGATCGGGTACACTCCTCCTGCTGGTGGACTGGCCCGACAGCATGTCGTTGCAATTTCATCTTGATTCGACGCTACTCCATTGGAAACAGCCTTTGGAAACTCGAGAAAAAAATTTGAGAGCGATCCAACGGTCGGATCTATAGATAAGGACCTTTTGATCCGGTACTCTCGTCCTGCCGGTGGACTGGCCCGAGAGGACGTCGTCGCCATTTCATCTCGATTCGACGCTACTCCGTTGGAAAAGCCTGCGAAAACTCGAGAAAAAATTTGAGAGCGATCCAACGGTCGGATCTATAGATATGGACTTTTTGATCCGGTACTCTCGTCCTGCCGGTGGACTGGCCCGGCAGGACGTCGTCGCAATTTCATCTTGATTTGACTCTTCTCCATTGGAAACAGCCTTTGGAAACTCGAGAAAAACATTTGAGAGCCATCCAACGGTCGGATCTATAGATAAGGACCTTTTGATCCGGTACTCTCGTCCTGCTGGTGGATTGCCTGACTGGACGTCGTCCCCATTTCCTCTCGATTCGACGCTGCTCCATGGGAACACCCTCCGAAAACTCGTGAAAAAAATTTGAGCGCCATCCAACGGTCGGATCTATAGATATGGACCTTTTGATCGGGTACACTCCTCCTGCCGGTGGACTGGCCCGACAGCACGTCGTTGCAATTTCATCTTGATTCGAAGCTACTCCATTGGAAACAGCCTTTGGAAACTCGAGAAAAAAATTTGAGAGCGATCCAACGGTCGGATCTATAGATAAGGACCTTTTGATCCGGTACTCTCGTCCTGCCGGTGGACTGGCCCGAGAGGACGTCGTCGCCATTTCATCTCGATTCGACGCTACTCCGTTGGAAAAGCCTGCGAAAACTCGAGAAAAAATTTGAGAGCGATCCAACGGTCGGATCTATAGATAAGGACCTTTTGATCCGGTACTCTCGTCCTGCCGGTGGATTGGCCTGACTGGACCTCGTCGCCATTTCCTCTCGATTCGACGCTGCTCCAAGGGAACACCCTCCGAAAACTCGTGAAAAAAATTTGAGCGCCATCCAACGGTCGGATTTATAGATATGGACCTTTTGATCGGGTACACTCCTCCTGCTGGTGGACTGGCCCGACAGCACGTCGTTGCAATTTCATCTTGATTCGACGCTACTCCATTGGAAACAGCCTTTGGAAACTCGAGAAAAAAATTTGAGAGCGATCCAACGGTCGGATCTATAGATAAGGACCTTTTGATCCGGTACTCTCGTCCTGCCGGTGGACTGGCCCGAGAGGACGTCGTCGCCATTTCATCTTGATTCGACGCTACTCCATTGGAAAAGCCTGCGAAAACTCGAGAAAAAATTTGAGAGCGATCCAACGGTCGGATCTATAGATATGGACTTTTTGATCCGGTACTCTCGTCCTGCCGGTGGACGGGCCCGACAGGACGTCATCGCTATTTCATCTTGATTCGACGCTTCTCCATTGGAAACAGCCTTTGGAAACTCGAGAAAAAATTTGAGCGCCATCCAACGGTCGGATCTATAGATAAGGACCTTTTTGATCCGGTACTCTCGTTCTGCCGGTGGACTGGCCAGACAGGACGTCGTCGCAATTTCATCTTGATTTGACTCTTCTCCATTGGAAACAGCCTTTGGAAACTCGAGAAAAACATTTGAGAGCCATCCAACGGTCGGATCTATAGATAAGGACCTTTTGATCCGGTACTCTCGTCCTGCCGGTGGATTGGCCTGACTGGACGTCGTCGCCATTTCCTCTCGATTCGACGCTGCTCCATGGGAACACCCTCCGAAAACTCGTGAAAAAAATTTGAGCGCCATCCAACGGTCGGATCTATAGATATGGACCTTTTGATCGGGTACACTCCTCCTGCTGGTGTACTGGCCCGACAGCACGTCGTTGCAATTTCATCTTGATTCGACGCTACTCCATTGGAAACAGCCTTTGGAAACTCGAGAAAAAAATTTGAGAGCGATCCAACGGTCGGATCTATAGATAAGGACCTTTTGATCCGGTACTCTCGTCCTGCCGGTGGACTGGCCCGACAGGACGTCGTCGGCATTTCATCTCGATTCGACGCTACTCCATTGGAAAAGCCTGCGAAAACTCGAGAAAAAATTTGAGAGCGATCCAACGGTCGGATCTATAGATATGGACTTTTTGATCCGGTACTCTCGTCCTGCCGGTGGACTGGCCCGACAGGACGTCGTCGCTATTTCATCTTGATTCGACGCTTCTCCATTGGAAACAGCCTGTGGAAACTCGAGAAAAAATTTGAGCGCCATCCAACGGTCGGATCTATAGATAAGGACCTTTTTGATCCGGTACTCTCGTTCTGCCGGTGGACTGGCCAGACAGGACGTCGTCGCAATTTCATCTTGATTTGACTCTTCTCCATTGGAAACAGCCTTTGGAAACTCGAGAAAAACATTTGAGAGCCATCCAACGGTCGGATCTATAGATAAGGACCTTTTGATCCGGTACTCTCGTCCTGCCGGTGGATTGGCCTGACTGGACGTCGTCGCCATTTCCTCTCGATTCGACGCTGCTCCATTGGAAACAGCCTTTGGAAACTCGAGAAAAAAATTTGAGAGCGATCCGACGGTCGGATCTATAGATAAGGACCTTTTGATCCGGTACTCTCGTCCTGCCGGTGGACTGGCCCGACATGACGTCGTCGGCATTTCATCTCGATTCGACGCTACTCCATTGGAAATAGCCTGCGAAAACTCGAGAAAAAATTTGAGAGCGATCCAACGGTCGGATCTATAGATATGGACTTTTTGATCCGGTACTCTCGTCCTGCCGGTGGACTGGCCCGACAGGACGTCGTCGCTATTTCATCTTGATTCGACGCTTCTCCATTGGAAACAGCCTGTGGAAACTCGAGAAAAAATTTGAGCGCTATCCAACTGTCGGATCTATAGATAAGGACCTTATTGATCCGTACTCTCGTTCTGCCGGTGGACTGGCCAGACAGGACGTCGTCGCAATTTCATCTTGATTTGACTCTTCTCCATTGGAAACAGCCTTTGGAAACTCGAGAAAAACATTTGAGAGCCATCCAACGGTCGGATCTATAGATAAGGACCTTTTGATCCGGTACTCTCGTCCTGCCGGTGGATTGGCCTGACTGGACGTCGTCGCCATTTCCTCTCGATTCGACGCTGCTCCATGGGAACACCTCCGGAAACTCGTGAAAAAAATTTGAGCGCCATCCAACGGTCGGATCTATACATATGGACCTTTTGATCGGGTACACTCCTCCTGCTGGTGGACTGGCCCGACAGCACGTCGTTGCAATTTCATCTTGATTCGACGCTACTCCATTGGAAACAGCCTTTGGAAACTCGAGAAAAAAATTTGAGAGCGATCCAACGGTCAGATCTATAGATAAGGACCTTTTGATCCGGTACTCTCGTCCTGCCGGTGGACTGGCCCGACATGACGTCGTCGGCATTTCATCTCGATTCGACGCTACTCCATTGGAAATAGCCTGCGAAAACTCGAGAACAAATTTGAGAGCGATCCAACGGTCGGATCTATAGATAAGGACTTTTTGATCCGCTACTCTCGTTCTGCCGGTGGACTGGCCAGACAGGACGTCGTCGCAATTTCATCTTGATTTGACTCTTCTCCATTGGAAACAGCCTTTGGAAACTCGAGAAAAACATTTGAGAGCCATCCAACGGTCGGATCTATAGATAAGGACCTTTTGATCCGGTACTCTCGTCCTGCCGGTGGATTGGCCTGACTGGACGTCGTCGCCATTTCCTCTCGATTCGACGCTGCTCCATGGGAACACCCTCCGAAAACTCGTGAAAAAAATTTGAGCGCCATCCAACGGTCGGATCTATAGATATGGACCTTTTGATCGGGTACACTCCTCCTGCTGGTGGACTGGCCCGACAGCAAGTCGTTGCAATTTCATCTTGATTCGACGCTACTCCATTGGAAACATCCTTTGGAAACTCGAGAAAAAAATTTGAGAGCGATCCGACGGTCGGATCTATAGATAAGGACCTTTTGATCCGGTACTCTCGTCCTGCCGGTGGACTGGCCCGACATGACGTCGTCGGCATTTCATCTCGATTCGACGCTACTCCATTGGAAATAGCCTGCGAAAACTCGAGAAAAAATTTGAGAGCGATCCAACGGTCGGATCTATAGATAAGGACCTTTTGATCCGGTACTCTCGTCCTGCCGGTGGACTGGCCCGAGAGGACGTCGTCGCCATTTCATCTCGATTCGACGCTACTCCATTGGAAAAGCCTGCGAAAACTCGAGAAAATATTTGAGAGCGATCCAACGGTCGGATCTATAGATATGGACTTTTTGATCCGGTACTCTCGTCCTGCCGGTGGACGGGCCCGACAGGACGTCGTCGCTATTTCATCTTGATTCGACGCTTCTCCATTGGAAACAGCCTTTGGAAACTCGAGAAAAAATTTGAGCGCCATCCAACGGTCGGATCTATAGATAAGGACCTTTTTGATCCGGTACTCTCGTTCTGCCGGTGGACTGGCCAGACAGGACGTCGTCGCAATTTCATCTTGATTTGATTCTTCTCCATTGGAAACAGCCTTTGGAAACTCGAGAAAAACATTTGAGAGCCATCCGACGGTCGGATCTATAGATAAGGACCTTTTGATCCGGTACTCTCGTCCTGCCGGTGGATTGGCCTGACTGGACGTCGTCGCCATTTCCTCTCGATTCGACGCTGCTCCATGGGAACAACCTCCGAAAACTCGTGAAAAAAATTTGAGCGCCATCCAACGGTCGGATCTATAGATATGGACCTTTTGATCGGGTACACTCCTCCTGCTGGTGGACTGGCCCGACAGCATGTCGTTGCAATTTCATCTTGATTCGACGCTACTCCATTGGAAACAGCCTTTGGAAACTCGAGAAAAAAATTTGAGAGCGATCCGACGGTCGGATTTATAGATAAGGACCTTTTGATCCGGTACTCTCGTCCTGCCGGTGCACTGGCCCGAGAGGACGTCGTCGCCATTTCATCTCGATTCGACGCTACTCCATTGGAAAAGCCTGCGAAAACTCTAGAAAAAATTTGAGAGCGACCCAACGGTCGGATCTATAGATATGGACTTTTTGATCCGGTACTCTCGTCCTGCCGGTGGACTGGCCCGGCAGGACGTCGTCGCTATTTCATCTTGATTCGACGCTTCTCCATTGGAAACAGCCTTTGGAAACTCGAGAAAAAATTTGAGCGCCATCCAACGGTCGGATCTATAGCTAAGGAGCTTTTTGATCCGGTACTCTCGTTCTGCCGGTGGACTGGCCAGACAGGACGTCGTCGCTATTTCATCTCGATTCAACTCTTCTCCATTGGAAACAGCCTTTGGAAACTCGAGAAAAAAATTTGAGAGCGATCCAACGGTCGGATCTATAGATAGGGACCTTTTGATCGGGTACTCTCATCTTGCCGGTGGACTGGCCTGACAGGACGTCGTCACCATTTCATCTCGATTCGACGCTACTCCATTGGAAATAGCCTGCGAAAACTCGTGAAAAAATTTGAGAGCGATCCAACGGTCGGATCTATAGATATGGACTTTTTGATCCGGTACTGTCGTCCTGCCGTTGGACTGGCCCGACAGGACGTCATCGCTATTTCATCTTGATTCGACGCTTCTCCATTGGAAACAGCCTTTGGAAACTCGAGAAAAAATTTGAGCGCCATCCAACGGTCGGATCTATAGATAAAGACCTTTTTGCTCCGGTACTCTCGTCCTGCCGGTGGACTGGCCAGACAGGACGTCGTCGCAATTTCATCTGGATTTGACTCTTCTCCATTGGAAACAGCCTTTGGAAACTCCAGAAAAAAATTTGAGAGCCATCCAACGGTCGGATCTATAGATAAGGACCTTTTGATCCGGTACTCTCGTCCTGCCGGTGGACTGGCCCGACACCACGTCGTTACAATTTCATCTTGATTCAACGCTACTCCATTGGAAACAGCCTCCGAAAACTCGTGAAAAAAATTTGAGCGCCATCCAACGGTCGGATCTATAGATAAGGACCATATGATCCGGTACTCTCGTCCTGCCGGTGGACTGGCCAGACAGGACGTCGTCGCCATTTCATCTCGATTCGACTCTTCTCCATTGGAAACAGCCTTTGGAAACTCGAGAAAAAAATTTGAGAGCCATCCAACGGTCGGATCTATAGATAAGGACCTTTTGATCCGGTACACTCGTCCTGCCGGTGGACTGGCCCGACAGCACGTCGTTCCATTTTCATCTTGATTCGACGCTACTCCATTGGAAACAGCCTCCGAAAACTCGTGAAAAAATTTGAGCGGCATCCAACGGTCGGATGTATAGATAAGGACATTTTGATCCGGTACTCTCGTCCTGCCGGTGGACTGGCCCGACAGGACGTCGTCGCTATTTCATCTTGATTCGACGCTTCTCCATTGGAAACAGCCTGTGGAAACTCGAGAAAAAATTTGAGCGCCATCCAACGGTCGGATCTATAGATAAGGACCTTTTTGCTCCGGTACTCTCGTCCTGCCGGTGGACTGGCCAGACAGGACGTCATCGCAATTTCATCTTGATTTGACTCTTCTCCATTGGAAACAGCCTTTGGAAACTCAAGAAAAAAATTTGAGAGCCATCCAACGGTCGGATCTATAGATAAGGACCTTTTGATCCGGTACTCTCGTCCTGCCGGTGGACTGGCCCGACAGGACGTCGTTACAATTTCATCTTGATTCAACGCTACTCCATTGGAAAAAGCCTCCGAAAACTCGTGAAAAAATTTGAGCGCCATCCAACGGTCGGATCTATAGATAAGGACCATTTGATCCGGTACTCTCGTCCTGCCGGTGGACTGGCCAGACAGGACATCGTTGCCATTTCATCTCGTTTCGACTCTTCTCCATTGGAAACAGCCTTTGGAAACTCGAGAAAGAAATTTGAGAGCGATCCAACGGTCGGATCTATAGATAAAGACCTTTTGATCCGGTACTCTCGTCCTGCCGGTGGACTGAGCCGACAGGACGTCGTCGCCATTTCCTCTCGATTAGACGCTACTCCATGGGAAACAGCCTCTGAAAACTCGTGAAAAAAATTTGAGCGCCATCCAACAGTCGGATCTATAGATATGGACTTTTTGATCCGGTACTCTCGTCTTGCCGGTGGACTGGCCAGACAGGACGTCGTCGCTATTTCATCTTGTTTCGACGCTTCTCCATTGGAAACAGCCTTTGGAAACTCAAGAAAAAATTTGAGCGCCGTACAACGGTCGGATCTATAGATAAAGACCTTTTGATCCGGTACTCTCGTTCTGCCGGTGGACTGAACCGACAGGACGTCGTCGCCATTTCCTCTCGATTTGACGCTACTCCATGGGAAACAGCCTCCGAAAACTCGTGAAACAAATTTGAGCGCCTTCCAACAGTGGGATCTATAGATATGGACTTTTTGATCCGGTACTCTCGTCCTGCCGGCGGACTGGCCAGACAGGACGTCGTCGCCATTTCATCTCGATTCGAC
>JAAWWB010000230.1:0-36541 GCA_018804465.1 Populus tomentosa
CTCATTAATTTCTTCCTTCTCTTCTTTATTATTATTATTATTATTACTATTACTACTATTGTTATTATTATCGTTATTATTGTTATTGTTGTTGTTGTTGTTGTTGTTGTTGTTGTTGTGTTGTTATTTATAATTTATACAATTAACCTCTCTATGGTTCGACCCCGGTCTTGCCGGGTTATTTATTACTTCGACACTCCTGCACTTGGGAGAAGACATCAAGCTTTTGGTCTTGTCACCATGCACTCTATTCGTGTCCGTGGTAAGGTCCGACTGGGCATCGTTGGTGTGGGGTACTGATTCCAAGCTACTCCAAGTAAAACAGCCTCCGGAAACTCGTGAAAAAAATTTTAGAGCGATCCAACGGTCGGATCTATAGTTAAGGACCTTTTTACCCGGCACTCTAATCGTGTCTGTGGTAAGGTCCGACTGGGCATCGTTGGTGTGGGGTACTGATTCGAAGCTACTCCAAGTAAAACAGCCTCCGGAAACTCGTGAAAAAACTTTTATAGCGATCCAACGGTCGGAGCTATTGTTATGGACCTTTTGAGCCGGTACTCTACTCATGTCGGTGTTAAGGCCCGAACGGACATCGTCGGAGTGCGGTACTGATTCCACGCTACTCCAAGTAAAACGGCCTCCGAAAACTCGAGAAAAACATTTTAGAGCGATCCAACAGTTGGATCTATTGTTATGGACCTTTTTACCCGGCACTCTAATCGTGTCCGTGGTAAGGTCCGACAGGGCATCGTTGGTATGGGGTACTAATTCGAAGCTACTCCAAGTAAAACAGCCTCCGGAAACTCGTGAAAAAACTTTTATAGCGATCCAACGGTCGGATCTATAGTTAAGGACCTTTTTACCCGGCACTCTAATCGTGTCCGTGGTAAGGTCTGACTAGGCATCGTGGGTGTGGGGTACTTATTCCAAGCTACTCCAAGTAAAACAGCCTCCATAAACTCGTGAAAAAACTCTTATAGCGATCCAACGGTCGGATCTATTCTTATGGACCTTATGAGCCGGTACTCTAGTCATGTCGGTGGTAACGCCCGACCACACAGCGTCTGAGTGCGGTACTGATTCCACCCTACTCGAAGTAAAACAGCCTCCGAAAACTCGTGAATAAATTTTTAGAGCGATCCAACGGTCGGATCTATAGTTAAGGACCATTTTACCATGCACTCTATTCGTGTCCGTGGTAAGGTCCGACTGGGCATCGTTGGTGTGGGGTACTGATTCCAAGCTACTCCAAGTAAAACAGCCTCCGCAAACTCGTGAAAAAAATTTTAGAGCGATCCAACGGTCGGATCTATAGTTAATGACCTTTTTACCCGGCACTCTAATCGTGTCTGTGGTAAGGTCCGACTGGGCATCGTTGGTGTGGGGTACTGATTCGAAGCTATTCCAAGTAAAACAGCCTCCGCAAAACTCGTGAAAAAACTTTTATAGCGATCCAACACTCGGATCTATAGTTAAGGACCTTTTTACCCGGCACTCTAATCGTGTCCGTGGTAAGGTCTGACTGGGCATCGTACTTGTGGGGTACTTATTCCAAGCTACCCCAAGTAAAAAAGCCTCCATAACTCGTGAAAAAACTCTTATAGCGATCCAACGGTCGAATCTATTGTTATGGACCTTGTGAGCCGGTACTCTAGTCATGTCGGTGGTAACGCCCGACCACACAGCGTCTGAGTGCGGTATTGATTCCACGCTACTCGAAGTAAAACAGCCTTCGAAAACTCGTGAAAAAAATTTTAGAGCGATCCAACGGTCGGATCTATAGTTAAGGACCATTTTACCATGCACTCTATTCGTGTCCGTGGTAAGGTCCGACTGGGCATCGTTGGTGTGGGGTACTGATTCGAAGCTACTCCAAGTAAAACAGCCTCTGGAAACTCGTGAAAAAACTTTTATAGCGATCCGACGGTCGGATCTATAGTTAAGGACCTTTTTACCCGGCACTCTAATCGTGTCTGTGGTAAGGTCCGACTGGGCATCGTTGGTGTGGGGTACTGATTCGAAGCTACTCCAAGTAAAACAGCCTCCGGAAACTCGTGAAAAAACTTTTATAGCGATCCAACGGTCGGATCTATTGTTATGGACCTTTTGAGCCGGTACTCTACTCATGTCGGTGTTAAGGCCCGACCGGACATCGTCGGAGTGCGGTACTGATTCCACGCTACTCCAAGTAAAACAGCTTCCGAAAACTCGTGAAAAACATTTTAGAGCGATCCAACGGTCGGATCTATTGTTATGGACCTTCTGAGCCGGAACTCTACTCCTGTCGGTGTTAAGGCCCGACCGGACATCGTCGTAGTGCGGTACTGATTCCACGCTACTCCAAGTAAAACAGCATCCGGAAACTCGTGAAAAAATTTTAGAGCGATCCAACGGTTGGATCTATTGTTATGGACCTTTTTACCCGGCACTCTAATCGTGTCCGTGGTAAGGTCCGACAGGGCATCGTTGGTGTGGGGTACTGATTCCAAGCTACTCCAAGTAAAACAGCCTCCGGAAACTCGTGAAAAAAATTTTAGAGCGATCCAACGGTTGGATCTATTGTTATGGACCTTTTTACCCGGCACTCTAATCGTGTCCGTGGTAAGGTCCGACAGGGCATCGTTGGTGTGGGGTACTGATTCCAAGCTACTCCAAGTAAAACAACCTCCGGAAACTCGTGAAAAAACTTTTATAGCAATCCAACGGTCGGATCTATAGTTAAGGACCTTTTCACCCGGCACTCTAATCGTGTCCGTGGTAAGGTCTGACTGGGCATCGTGGGTGTGGGGTACTTATTCCAAGCTACTCCAAGTAAAACAGCCTCCATAAACTCGTGAAAAAACTCTTATAGCGATCCAACGGTCGGATCTATTCTTATGGACCTTGTGAGCCGGTACTCTAGTCATGTCGGTGGTAACGCCCGACCACACAGCGTCTGAGTTCGGTACTGATTCCACGCTACTCGAAGTAAAACAGCCTCCGAAAACTCGTGAAAAAAATTTTAGAGCGATCCAACGGTCGGATCTATAGTTAAGGACCATTTTACCATGCACTCTATTCGTGTCCGTGGTAAGGTCCGACTAGGCATCGTTGGTGTGGGGTACTGATTCCAAGCTACTCCAAGTAAAACAGGCTTCGGAAACTCGTGAAAAACAGTTTAGAGCGATCCAACGGTCGGATCTGTAGTTAAGGACCTTTTTACCCGGCACTCTAATAGTGTCCGTGGTAAGGTCCGACTGGGCATCGTTGGTGTGGGGTACTGATTCGAAGCTACTCCAAGTAAAACAGCCTCCGGAAACTCGTGAAAAAAACTTTTATAGCGATCCAACGGTCGGATCTATTGTTATGGACCTTTTGAGCCGGTACTCTACTCATGTCGGTGTTAAGGCCCGAACGGTCATCGTCGGAGTGCGGTACTGATTCCACGCTACACCAAGTAAAACGGCCTCCGAAAACTCGTGAAAAACATTTTAGAGCGATCCAACAGTTGGATCTATTGTTATGGACCTTTTTACCCGGCACTCTAATCGTGTCCGTGGTAAGGTCCGATAGGCCATTGTTGGTGTGGGGTACTGATTCCAAGCTACTGCAAGTAAAACAGCCTCCGGAAACTCGTGAAAATTTTTTTATAGCGATCCAACGGTCGGATCTATAGTTAAGGACCTTTTTACCCGGCACTCTAATCGTGTCCGTGGTAAAGTCTGACTGGGCATCGTGGTTGTAGGGTACTTATTCCAAGCTACTCCAAGTAAAACAGCCTCCATAAACTCGTGAAAAAACTCTTATAGCGATCCAACGGTCGGATCTATTCTTATGGACCTTGTGAGCCGGTACTCTAGTCATGTCGGTGGTAACGCCCGACCACACATCGTCGGAGTGCAGTACTGATTCCACGCTACTCCAAGTAAAACAGCGTCCGGAAACTCGTGAAAAAAATTTTAGAGCGATCCAACGGTTGGATCTATTGTTATGGACCTTCTGAGCCGGAACTCTACTCCTGTCGGTGTTAAGGCCCGACCGGACATCGTCGGAGTGCGGTACTGATTCCACACTACTCCAAGTAAAACAGCGTCCGGAAACTCGTGAAAAAAATTTTAGAGCGATCCAACGGTTGGATCTATTGTTATGGACCTTTTTACCCGGCACTCTAATCGTGTCCGTGGTAAGGTCCGACAGGGCATCGTTGGTGTGGGGTACTGATTCCAAGCTACTCCAAGTAAAACAACCTCCGGAAACTCGTGAAAAAACTTTTATAGCAATCCAACGGTCGGATCTATAGTTAAGGACCTTTTCACCCGGCACTCTAATCGTGTCCGTGGTAAGGTCTGACTGGGCATCGTGGGTGTGGGGTACTTATTCCAAGCTACTCCAAGTAAAACAGCCTCCATAAACTCGTGAAAAAACTCTTATAGCGATCCAACGGTCGGATCTATTCTTATGGACCTTGTGAGCCGGTACTCTAGTCATGTCGGTGGTAACGCCCGACCACACAGCGTCTGAGTTCGGTACTGATTCCACGCTACTCGAAGTAAAACAGCCTCCGAAAACTCGTGAAAAAAATTTTAGAGCGATCCAACGGTCGGATCTATAGTTAAGGACCATTTTACCATGCACTCTATTCGTGTCCGTGGTAAGGTCCGACTAGGCATCGTTGGTGTGGGGTACTGATTCCAAGCTACTCCAAGTAAAACAGGCTTCGGAAACTCGTGAAAAACAGTTTAGAGCGATCCAACGGTCGGATCTGTAGTTAAGGACCTTTTTACCCGGCACTCTAATAGTGTCCGTGGTAAGGTCCGACTGGGCATCGTTGGTGTGGGGTACTGATTCGAAGCTACTCCAAGTAAAACAGCCTCCGGAAACTCGTGAAAAAACTTTTATAGCGATCCAACGGTCGGATCTATTGTTATGGACCTTTTGAGCCGGTACTCTACTCATGTCGGTGTTAAGGCCCGAACGGTCATCGTCGGAGTGCGGTACTGATTCCACGCTACACCAAGTAAAACGGCCTCCGAAAACTCGTGAAAAACATTTTAGAGCGATCCAACAGTTGGATCTATTGTTATGGACCTTTTTACCCGGCACTCTAATCGTGTCCGTGGTAAGGTCCGATAGGCCATTGTTGGTGTGGGGTACTGATTCCAAGCTACTGCAAGTAAAACAGCCTCCGGAAACTCGTGAATAAATTTTTAGAGCGATCCAACGGTCGGATCTATAGTTAAGGACCATTTTACCATGCACTCTATTCGTGTCCGTGGTAAGGTCCGACTGGGCATCGTTGGTGTGGGGTACTGATTCCAAGCTACTCCAAGTAAAACAGCCTCCGCAAACTCGTGAAAAAAATTTTAGAGCGATCCAACGGTCGGATCTATAGTTAATGACCTTTTTACCCGGCACTCTAATCGTGTCTGTGGTAAGGTCCGACTGGGCATCGTTGGTGTGGGGTACTGATTCGAAGCTATTCCAAGTAAAACAGCCTCCGCAAAACTCGTGAAAAAACTTTTATAGCGATCCAACACTCGGATCTATAGTTAAGGACCTTTTTACCCGGCACTCTAATCGTGTCCGTGGTAAGGTCTGACTGGGCATCGTACTTGTGGGGTACTTATTCCAAGCTACCCCAAGTAAAAAAGCCTCCATAAACTCGTGAAAAAACTCTTATAGCGATCCAACGGTCGAATCTATTGTTATGGACCTTGTGAGCCGGTACTCTAGTCATGTCGGTGGTAACGCCCGACCACACAGCGTCTGAGTGCGGTATTGATTCCACGCTACTCGAAGTAAAACAGCCTCCGAAAACTCGTGAAAAAAATTTTAGAGCGATCCAACGGTCGGATCTATAGTTAAGGACCATTTTACCAAGCACTCTATTCGTGTCCGTGGTAAGGTCCGACTGGGCATCGTTGGTGTGGGGTACTGATTCCAAGCTACTCCAAGTAAAACAGCCTCCGGAAACTCGTGAAAAAACTTTTATAGCGATCCAACGGTCGGATCTATTGTTATGGACCTTTTGAGCCGGTACTCTACTCATGTCGGTGTTAAGGCCCGATCGGACATCGTCGGCGTGCGGTACTGATTCCACGCTACTCCAAGTAAAACAGCTTCCGGAAACTCGTGAAAAAAATTTTAGAGCGATCCAACGGTCGGATCTATTGTTATGGACCTTTTGAGCCGGTACTCTACTCATGTCGGTGTTAAGGCCCGACCGGACATCGTCGGAGTGCGGTACTGATTCCACGCTACTCCAAGTAAAACAGCTTCCGGAAACTCGTGAAAAAAATTTTAGAGCGATCCAACGGTTGGATCTATTGTTATGGACCTTTTTACCCGGCACTCTAATCGTGTCCGTGGTAAGGTCCGACAGGGCATCGTTGGTGTGGGGTACTGATTCCAAGCTACTCCAAGTAAAACAGCCTCCGGAAACTCGTGAAAAAAATTTTAGAGCGATCCAACGGTTGGATCTATTGTTATGGACCTTTTTACCCGGCACTCTAATCGTGTCCGTGGTAAGGTCCGACAGGGCATCGTTGGTGTGGGGTACTGATTCCAAGCTACTCCAAGTAAAACAACCTCCGGAAACTCGTGAAAAAACTTTTATAGCAATCCAACGGTCGGATCTATAGTTAAGGACCTTTTCACCCGGCACTCTAATCGTGTCCGTGGTAAGGTCTGACTGGGCATCGTGGGTGTGGGGTACTTATTCCAAGCTACTCCAAGTAAAACAGCCTCCATAAACTCGTGAAAAAACTCTTATAGCGATCCAACGGTCGGATCTATTCTTATGGACCTTGTGAGCCGGTACTCTAGTCATGTCGGTGGTAACGCCCGACCACACAGCGTCTGAGTTCGGTACTGATTCCACGCTACTCGAAGTAAAACAGCCTCCGAAAACTCGTGAAAAAAATTTTAGAGCGATCCAACGGTCGGATCTATAGTTAAGGACCATTTTACCATGCACTCTATTCGTGTCCGTGGTAAGGTCCGACTAGGCATCGTTGGTGTGGGGTACTGATTCCAAGCTACTCCAAGTAAAACAGGCTTCGGAAACTCGTGAAAAACAGTTTAGAGCGATCCAACGGTCGGATCTGTAGTTAAGGACCTTTTTACCCGGCACTCTAATAGTGTCCGTGGTAAGGTCCGACTGGGCATCGTTGGTGTGGGGTACTGATTCGAAGCTACTCCAAGTAAAACAGCCTCCGGAAACTCGTGAAAAAACTTTTATAGCGATCCAACGGTCGGATCTATTGTTATGGACCTTTTGAGCCGGTACTCTACTCATGTCGGTGTTAAGGCCCGAACGGTCATCGTCGGAGTGCGGTACTGATTCCACGCTACACCAAGTAAAACGGCCTCCGAAAACTCGTGAAAAACATTTTAGAGCGATCCAACAGTTGGATCTATTGTTATGGACCTTTTTACCCGGCACTCTAATCGTGTCCGTGGTAAGGTCCGATAGGCCATTGTTGGTGTGGGGTACTGATTCCAAGCTACTGCAAGTAAAACAGCCTCCGGAAACTCGTGAATAAATTTTTAGAGCGATCCAACGGTCGGATCTATAGTTAAGGACCATTTTACCATGCACTCTATTCGTGTCCGTGGTAAGGTCCGACTGGGCATCGTTGGTGTGGGGTACTGATTCCAAGCTACTCCAAGTAAAACAGCCTCCGGAAACTCGTGAAAAAAATTTTAGAGCGATCCAACGGTCGGATCTATAGTTAAGGACCTTTTTACCCGGCACTCTAATCGTGTCTGTGGTAAGGTCCGACTGGGCATCGTTGGTGTGGGGTACTGATTCGAAGCTATTCCAAGTAAAACAGCCTCCGGAAACTCGTGAAAAAACTTTTATAGCGATCCAACAGTCGGATCTATAGTTAAGGACCTTTTTACCCGGCACTCTAATCGTGTCCGTGGTAAGGTCTGACTGGGCATCGTACTTGTGGGGTACTTATTCCAAGCTACCCCAAGTAAAAAAGCCTCCATAAACTCGTGAAAAAACTCTTATAGCGATCCAACGGTCGAATCTATTGTTATGGACCTTGTGAGCCGGTACTCTAGTCATGTCGGTGGTAACGCCCGACCACACAGCGTCTGAGTGCGGTATTGATTCCACGCTACTCGAAGTAAAACAGCCTTCGAAAACTCGTGAAAAAAATTTTAGAGCGATCCAACGGTCGGATCTATAGTTAAGGACCATTTTACCATGCACTCTATTCGTGTCCGTGGTAAGGTCCGACTGGGCATCGTTGGTGTGGGGTACTGATTCGAAGCTACTCCAAGTAAAACAGCCTCTGGAAACTCGTGAAAAAACTTTTATAGCGATCCGACGGTCGGATCTATAGTTAAGGACCTTTTTACCCGGCACTCTAATCGTGTCTGTGGTAAGGTCCGACTGGGCATCGTTGGTGTGGGGTACTGATTCGAAGCTACTCCAAGTAAAACAGCCTCCGGAAACTCGTGAAAAAACTTTTATAGCGATCCAACGGTCGGATCAATTGTTATGGACCTTTTGAGCCGGTACTCTACTCATGTCGGTGTTAAGGCCCGATCGGACATCGTCGGCGTGCGGTACTGATTCCACGCTACTCCAAGTAAAACAACTTCCGAAAACTCGTGAAAAACATTTTAGAGCGATCCAACGGTCGGATCTATTGTTATGGACCTTCTGAGCCGGAACTCTACTCCTGTCGGTGTTAAGGCCCGACCGGACATCGTCGTAGTGCGGTACTGATTCCACGCTACTCCAAGTAAAACAGCATCCGGAAACTCGTGAAAAAATTTTAGAGCGATCCAACGGTTGGATCTATTGTTATGGACCTTTTTACCCGGCACTCTAATCGTGTCCGTGGTAAGGTCCGACAGGGCATCGTTGGTGTGGGGTACTGATTCCAAGCTACTCCAAGTAAAACAGCCTCCGGAAACTCGTGAAAAAAATTTTAGAGCGATCCAACGGTTGGATCTATTGTTATGGACCTTTTTACCCGGCACTCTAATCGTGTCCGTGGTAAGGTCCGACAGGGCATCGTTGGTGTGGGGTACTGATTCCAAGCTACTCCAAGTAAAACAACCTCCGGAAACTCGTGAAAAAACTTTTATAGCAATCCAACGGTCGGATCTATAGTTAAGGACCTTTTCACCCGGCACTCTAATCGTGTCCGTGGTAAGGTCTGACTGGGCATCGTGGGTGTGGGGTACTTATTCCAAGCTACTCCAAGTAAAACAGCCTCCATAAACTCGTGAAAAAACTCTTATAGCGATCCAACGGTCGGATCTATTCTTATGGACCTTGTGAGCCGGTACTCTAGTCATGTCGGTGGTAACGCCCGACCACACAGCGTCTGAGTTCGGTACTGATTCCACGCTACTCGAAGTAAAACAGCCTCCGAAAACTCGTGAAAAAAATTTTAGAGCGATCCAACGGTCGGATCTATAGTTAAGGACCATTTTACCATGCACTCTATTCGTGTCCGTGGTAAGGTCCGACTAGGCATCGTTGGTGTGGGGTACTGATTCCAAGCTACTCCAAGTAAAACAGGCTTCGGAAACTCGTGAAAAACAGTTTAGAGCGATCCAACGGTCGGATCTGTAGTTAAGGACCTTTTTACCCGGCACTCTAATAGTGTCCGTGGTAAGGTCCGACTGGGCATCGTTGGTGTGGGGTACTGATTCGAAGCTACTCCAAGTAAAACAGCCTCCGGAAACTCGTGAAAAAACTTTTATAGCGATCCAACGGTCGGATCTATTGTTATGGACCTTTTGAGCCGGTACTCTACTCATGTCGGTGTTAAGGCCCGAACGGTCATCGTCGGAGTGCGGTACTGATTCCACGCTACACCAAGTAAAACGGCCTCCGAAAACTCGTGAAAAACATTTTAGAGCGATCCAACAGTTGGATCTATTGTTATGGACCTTTTTACCCGGCACTCTAATCGTGTCCGTGGTAAGGTCCGATAGGCCATTGTTGGTGTGGGGTACTGATTCCAAGCTACTGCAAGTAAAACAGCCTCCGGAAACTCGTGAAAATTTTTTTATAGCGATCCAACGGTCGGATCTATAGTTAAGGACCTTTTTACCCGGCACTCTAATCGTGTCCGTGGTAAAGTCTGACTGGGCATCGTGGTTGTAGGGTACTTATTCCAAGCTACTCCAAGTAAAACAGCCTCCATAAACTCGTGAAAAAACTCTTATAGCGATCCAACGGTCGGATCTATTCTTATTGACCTTGTGAGCCGGTACTCTAGTCATGTCGGTGGTAACGCCCGACCACACATCGTCGGAGTGCAGTACTGATTCCACGCTACTCCAAGTAAAACAGCGTCCGGAAACTCGTGAAAAAAATTTTAGAGCGATCCAACGGTTGGATCTATTGTTATGGACCTTCTGAGCCGGAACTCTACTCCTGTCGGTGTTAAGGCCCGACCGGACATCGTCGGAGTGCGGTACTGATTCCACACTACTCCAAGTAAAACAGCGTCCGGAAACTCGTGAAAAAAATTTTAGAGCGATCCAACGGTTGGATCTATTGTTATGGACCTTTTTACCCGGCACTCTAATCGTGTCCGTGGTAAGGTCCGACAGGGCATCGTTGGTGTGGGGTACTGATTCCAAGCTACTCCAAGTAAAACAACCTCCGGAAACTCGTGAAAAAACTTTTATAGCAATCCAACGGTCGGATCTATAGTTAAGGACCTTTTCACCCGGCACTCTAATCGTGTCCGTGGTAAGGTCTGACTGGGCATCGTGGGTGTGGGGTACTTATTCCAAGCTACTCCAAGTAAAACAGCCTCCATAAACTCGTGAAAAAACTCTTATAGCGATCCAACGGTCGGATCTATTCTTATGGACCTTGTGAGCCGGTACTCTAGTCATGTCGGTGGTAACGCCCGACCACACAGCGTCTGAGTTCGGTACTGATTCCACGCTACTCGAAGTAAAACAGCCTCCGAAAACTCGTGAAAAAAATTTTAGAGCGATCCAACGGTCGGATCTATAGTTAAGGACCATTTTACCATGCACTCTATTCGTGTCCGTGGTAAGGTCCGACTAGGCATCGTTGGTGTGGGGTACTGATTCCAAGCTACTCCAAGTAAAACAGGCTTCGGAAACTCGTGAAAAACAGTTTAGAGCGATCCAACGGTCGGATCTGTAGTTAAGGACCTTTTTACCCGGCACTCTAATAGTGTCCGTGGTAAGGTCCGACTGGGCATCGTTGGTGTGGGGTACTGATTCGAAGCTACTCCAAGTAAAACAGCCTCCGGAAACTCGTGAAAAAACTTTTATAGCGATCCAACGGTCGGATCTATTGTTATGGACCTTTTGAGCCGGTACTCTACTCATGTCGGTGTTAAGGCCCGAACGGTCATCGTCGGAGTGCGGTACTGATTCCACGCTACACCAAGTAAAACGGCCTCCGAAAACTCGTGAAAAACATTTTAGAGCGATCCAACAGTTGGATCTATTGTTATGGACCTTTTTACCCGGCACTCTAATCGTGTCCGTGGTAAGGTCCGATAGGCCATTGTTGGTGTGGGGTACTGATTCCAAGCTACTGCAAGTAAAACAGCCTCCGGAAACTCGTGAAAAATTTTTTATAGCGATCCAACGGTCGGATCTATAGTTAAGGACCTTTTTACCCGGCACTCTAATCGTGTCCGTGGTAAAGTCTGACTGGGCATCGTGGGTGTAGGGTACTTATTCCAAGCTACTCCAAGTAAAACAGCCTCCATAAACTCGTGAAAAAACTCTTATAGCGATCCAACGGTCGGATCTATTCTTATGGACCTTGTGAGCCGGTACTCTAGTCATGTCGGTGGTAACGCCCGACCACACATCGTCGGAGTGCAGTACTGATTCCACGCTACTCCAAGTAAAACAGCGTCCGGAAACTCGTGAAAAAAATTTTAGAGCGATCCAACGGTTGGATCTATTGTTATGGACCTTCTGAGCCGGAACTCTACTCCTGTCGGTGTTAAGGCCCGACCGGACATCGTCGGAGTGCGGTACTGATTCCACACTACTCCAAGTAAAACAGCGTCCGGAAACTCGTGAAAAAAATTTTAGAGCGATCCAACGGTTGGATCTATTGTTATGGACCTTTTTACCCGGCACTCTAATCGTGTCCGTGGTAAGGTCCGACAGGGCATCGTTGGTGTGGGGTACTGATTCCAAGCTACTCCAAGTAAAACAACCTCCGGAAACTCGTGAAAAAACTTTTATAGCAATCCAACGGTCGGATCTATAGTTAAGGACCTTTTCACCCGGCACTCTAATCGTGTCCGTGGTAAGGTCTGACTGGGCATCGTGGGTGTGGGGTACTTATTCCAAGCTACTCCAAGTAAAACAGCCTCCATAAACTCGTGAAAAAACTCTTATAGCGATCCAACGGTCGGATCTATTCTTATGGACCTTGTGAGCCGGTACTCTAGTCATGTCGGTGGTAACGCCCGACCACACAGCGTCTGAGTTCGGTACTGATTCCACGCTACTCGAAGTAAAACAGCCTCCGAAAACTCGTGAAAAAAATTTTAGAGCGATCCAACGGTCGGATCTATAGTTAAGGACCATTTTACCATGCACTCTATTCGTGTCCGTGGTAAGGTCCGACTAGGCATCGTTGGTGTGGGGTACTGATTCCAAGCTACTCCAAGTAAAACAGGCTTCGGAAACTCGTGAAAAACAGTTTAGAGCGATCCAACGGTCGGATCTGTAGTTAAGGACCTTTTTACCCGGCACTCTAATAGTGTCCGTGGTAAGGTCCGACTGGGCATCGTTGGTGTGGGGTACTGATTCGAAGCTACTCCAAGTAAAACAGCCTCCGGAAACTCGTGAAAAAACTTTTATAGCGATCCAACGGTCGGATCTATTGTTATGGACCTTTTGAGCCGGTACTCTACTCATGTCGGTGTTAAGGCCCGAACGGTCATCGTCGGAGTGCGGTACTGATTCCACGCTACACCAAGTAAAACGGCCTCCGAAAACTCGTGAAAAACATTTTAGAGCGATCCAACAGTTGGATCTATTGTTATGGACCTTTTTACCCGGCACTCTAATCGTGTCCGTGGTAAGGTCCGATAGGCCATTGTTGGTGTGGGGTACTGATTCCAAGCTACTGCAAGTAAAACAGCCTCCGGAAACTCGTGAAAAAATTTTTATAGCGATCCAACGGTCGGATCTATAGTTAAGGACCTTTTTACCCGGCACTCTAATCGTGTCCGTGGTAAAGTCTGACTGGGCATCGTGGTTGTAGGGTACTTATTCCAAGCTACTCCAAGTAAAACAGCCTCCATAAACTCGTGAAAAAACTCTTATAGCGATCCAACGGTCGGATCTATTCTTATGGACCTTGTGAGCCGGTACTCTAGTCATGTCGGTGGTAACGCCCGACCACACATCGTCGGAGTGCAGTACTGATTCCACGCTACTCCAAGTAAAACAGCGTCCGGAAACTCGTGAAAAAAATTTTAGAGCGATCCAACGGTTGGATCTATTGTTATGGACCTTCTGAGCCGGAACTCTACTCCTGTCGGTGTTAAGGCCCGACCGGACATCGTCGGAGTGCGGTACTGATTCCACACTACTCCAAGTAAAACAGCGTCCGGAAACTCGTGAAAAAAATTTTAGAGCGATCCAACGGTTGGATCTATTGTTATGGACCTTTTTACCCGGCACTCTAATCGTGTCCGTGGTAAGGTCCGACAGGGCATCGTTGGTGTGGGGTACTGATTCCAAGCTACTCCAAGTAAAACAACCTCCGGAAACTCGTGAAAAAACTTTTATAGCAATCCAACGGTCGGATCTATAGTTAAGGACCTTTTCACCCGGCACTCTAATCGTGTCCGTGGTAAGGTCTGACTGGGCATCGTGGGTGTGGGGTACTTATTCCAAGCTACTCCAAGTAAAACAGCCTCCATAAACTCGTGAAAAAACTCTTATAGCGATCCAACGGTCGGATCTATTCTTATGGACCTTGTGAGCCGGTACTCTAGTCATGTCGGTGGTAACGCCCGACCACACAGCGTCTGAGTTCGGTACTGATTCCACGCTACTCGAAGTAAAACAGCCTCCGAAAACTCGTGAAAAAAATTTTAGAGCGATCCAACGGTCGGATCTATAGTTAAGGACCATTTTACCATGCACTCTATTCGTGTCCGTGGTAAGGTCCGACTAGGCATCGTTGGTGTGGGGTACTGATTCCAAGCTACTCCAAGTAAAACAGGCTTCGGAAACTCGTGAAAAACAGTTTAGAGCGATCCAACGGTCGGATCTGTAGTTAAGGACCTTTTTACCCGGCACTCTAATAGTGTCCGTGGTAAGGTCCGACTGGGCATCGTTGGTGTGGGGTACTGATTCGAAGCTACTCCAAGTAAAACAGCCTCCGGAAACTCGTGAAAAAACTTTTATAGCGATCCAACGGTCGGATCTATTGTTATGGACCTTTTGAGCCGGTACTCTACTCATGTCGGTGTTAAGGCCCGAACGGTCATCGTCGGAGTGCGGTACTGATTCCACGCTACACCAAGTAAAACGGCCTCCGAAAACTCGTGAAAAACATTTTAGAGCGATCCAACAGTTGGATCTATTGTTATGGACCTTTTTACCCGGCACTCTAATCGTGTCCGTGGTAAGGTCCGATAGGCCATTGTTGGTGTGGGGTACTGATTCCAAGCTACTGCAAGTAAAACAGCCTCCGGAAACTCGTGAAAAAATTTTTATAGCGATCCAACGGTCGGATCTATAGTTAAGGACCTTTTTACCCGGCACTCTAATCGTGTCCGTGGTAAAGTCTGACTGGGCATCGTGGTTGTAGGGTACTTATTCCAAGCTACTCCAAGTAAAACAGCCTCCATAAACTCGTGAAAAAACTCTTATAGCGATCCAACGGTCGGATCTATTCTTATGGACCTTGTGAGCCGGTACTCTAGTCATGTCGGTGGTAACGCCCGACCACACATCGTCGGAGTGCAGTACTGATTCCACGCTACTCCAAGTAAAACAGCGTCCGGAAACTCGTGAAAAAAATTTTAGAGCGATCCAACGGTTGGATCTATTGTTATGGACCTTCTGAGCCGGAACTCTACTCCTGTCGGTGTTAAGGCCCGACCGGACATCGTCGGAGTGCGGTACTGATTCCACACTACTCCAAGTAAAACAGCGTCCGGAAACTCGTGAAAAAAATTTTAGAGCGATCCAACGGTTGGATCTATTGTTATGGACCTTTTTACCCGGCACTCTAATCGTGTCCGTGGTAAGGTCCGACAGGGCATCGTTGGTGTGGGGTACTGATTCCAAGCTACTCCAAGTAAAACAACCTCCGGAAACTCGTGAAAAAACTTTTATAGCAATCCAACGGTCGGATCTATAGTTAAGGACCTTTTCACCCGGCACTCTAATCGTGTCCGTGGTAAGGTCTGACTGGGCATCGTGGGTGTGGGGTACTTATTCCAAGCTACTCCAAGTAAAACAGCCTCCATAAACTCGTGAAAAAACTCTTATAGCGATCCAACGGTCGGATCTATTCTTATGGACCTTGTGAGCCGGT
Source organism: Populus tomentosa (assembly GCA_018804465.1). Classification (NCBI taxonomy): domain Eukaryota; kingdom Viridiplantae; phylum Streptophyta; class Magnoliopsida; order Malpighiales; family Salicaceae; genus Populus; species Populus tomentosa. The sequence goes on from JAAWWB010000230.1 coordinate 15,533, forward strand.
ACTCTAGTCATGTCGGTGGTAACGCCCGACCACACAGCGTCTGAGTTCGGTACTGATTCCACGCTACTCGAAGTAAAACAGCCTCCGAAAACTCGTGAAAAAAATTTTAGAGCGATCCAACGGTCGGATCTATAGTTAAGGACCATTTTACCATGCACTCTATTCGTGTCCGTGGTAAGGTCCGACTAGGCATCGTTGGTGTGGGGTACTGATTCCAAGCTACTCCAAGTAAAACAGGCTTCGGAAACTCGTGAAAAACATTTTAGAGCGATCCAACGGTCGGATCTGTAGTTAAGGACCTTTTTACCCGGCACTCTAATAGTGTCCGTGGTAAGGTCCGACTGGGCATCGTTGGTGTGGGGTACTGATTCGAAGCTACTCCAAGTAAAACAGCCTCCGGAAACTCGTGAAAAAACTTTTATAGCGATCCAACGGTCGGATCTATTGTTATGGACCTTTTGAGCCGGTACTCTACTCATGTCGGTGTTAAGGCCCGAACGGTCATCGTCGGAGTGCGGTACTGATTCCACGCTACACCAAGTAAAACGGCCTCCGAAAACTCGTGAAAAACATTTTAGAGCGATCCAACAGTTGGATCTATTGTTATGGACCTTTTTACCCGGCACTCTAATCGTGTCCGTGGTAAGGTCCGATAGGCCATTGTTGGTGTGGGGTACTGATTCCAAGCTACTGCAAGTAAAACAGCCTCCGGAAACTCGTGAAAAAATTTTTATAGCGATCCAACGGTCGGATCTATAGTTAAGGACCTTTTTACCCGGCACTCTAATCGTGTCCGTGGTAAAGTCTGACTGGGCATCGTGGGTGTAGGGTACTTATTCCAAGCTACTCCAAGTAAAACAGCCTCCATAAACTCGTGAAAAAACTCTTATAGCGATCCAACGGTCGGATCTATTCTTATGGACCTTGTGAGCCGGTACTCTAGTCATGTCGGTGGTAACGCCCGACCACACATCGTCGGAGTGCAGTACTGATTCCACGCTACTCCAAGTAAAACAGCGTCCGGAAACTCGTGAAAAAAATTTTAGAGCGATCCAACGGTTGGATCTATTGTTATGGACCTTCTGAGCCGGAACTCTACTCCTGTCGGTGTTAAGGCCCGACCGGACATCGTCGGAGTGCGGTACTGATTCCACACTACTCCAAGTAAAACAGCGTCCGGAAACTCGTGAAAAAAATTTTAGAGCGATCCAACGGTTGGATCTATTGTTATGGACCTTTTTACCCGGCACTCTAATCGTGTCCGTGGTAAGGTCCGACAGGGCATCGTTGGTGTGGGGTACTGATTCCAAGCTACTCCAAGTAAAACAACCTCCGGAAACTCGTGAAAAAACTTTTATAGCAATCCAACGGTCGGATCTATAGTTAAGGACCTTTTCACCCGGCACTCTAATCGTGTCCGTGGTAAGGTCTGACTGGGCATCGTGGGTGTGGGGTACTTATTCCAAGCTACTCCAAGTAAAACAGCCTCCATAAACTCGTGAAAAAACTCTTATAGCGATCCAACGGTCGGATCTATTCTTATGGACCTTGTGAGCCGGTACTCTAGTCATGTCGGTGGTAACGCCCGACCACACAGCGTCTGAGTTCGGTACTGATTCCACGCTACTCGAAGTAAAACAGCCTCCGAAAACTCGTGAAAAAAATTTTAGAGCGATCCAACGGTCGGATCTATAGTTAAGGACCATTTTACCATGCACTCTATTCGTGTCCGTGGTAAGGTCCGACTAGGCATCGTTGGTGTGGGGTACTGATTCCAAGCTACTCCAAGTAAAACAGGCTTCGGAAACTCGTGAAAAACATTTTAGAGCGATCCAACGGTCGGATCTGTAGTTAAGGACCTTTTTACCCGGCACTCTAATAGTGTCCGTGGTAAGGTCCGACTGGGCATCGTTGGTGTGGGGTACTGATTCGAAGCTACTCCAAGTAAAACAGCCTCCGGAAACTCGTGAAAAAACTTTTATAGCGATCCAACGGTCAGATCTATTGTTATGGACCTTTTGAGCCGGTACTCTACTCATGTCGGTGTTAAGGCCCGAACGGTCATCGTCGGAGTGCGGTACTGATTCCACGCTACACCAAGTAAAACGGCCTCCGAAAACTCGTGAAAAACATTTTAGAGCGATCCAACAGTTGGATCTATTGTTATGGACCTTTTTACCCGGCACTCTAATCGTGTCCGTGGTAAGGTCCGATAGGCCATTGTTGGTGTGGGGTACTGATTCCAAGCTACTGCAAGTAAAACAGCCTCCGGAAACTCGTGAAAAAATTTTTATAGCGATCCAACGGTCGGATCTATAGTTAAGGACCTTTTTACCCGGCACTCTAATCGTGTCCGTGGTAAAGTCTGACTGGGCATCGTGGTTGTAGGGTACTTATTCCAAGCTACTCCAAGTAAAACAGCCTCCATAAACTCGTGAAAAAACTCTTATAGCGATCCAACGGTCGGATCTATTCTTATGGACCTTGTGAGCCGGTACTCTAGTCATGTCGGTGGTAACGCCCGACCACACATCGTCGGAGTGCAGTACTGATTCCACGCTACTCCAAGTAAAACAGCGTCCGGAAACTCGTGAAAAAAATTTTAGAGCGATCCAACGGTTGGATCTATTGTTATGGACCTTCTGAGCCGGAACTCTACTCCTGTCGGTGTTAAGGCCCGACCGGACATCGTCGGAGTGCGGTACTGATTCCACACTACTCCAAGTAAAACAGCGTCCGGAAACTCGTGAAAAAAATTTTAGAGCGATCCAACGGTTGGATCTATTGTTATGGACCTTTTTACCCGGCACTCTAATCGTGTCCGTGGTAAGGTCCGACAGGGCATCGTTGGTGTGGGGTACTGATTCCAAGCTACTCCAAGTAAAACAACCTCCGGAAACTCGTGAAAAAACTTTTATAGCAATCCAACGGTCGGATCTATAGTTAAGGACCTTTTCACCCGGCACTCTAATCGTGTCCGTGGTAAGGTCTGACTGGGCATCGTGGGTGTGGGGTACTTATTCCAAGCTACTCCAAGTAAAACAGCCTCCATAAACTCGTGAAAAAACTCTTATAGCGATCCAACGGTCGGATCTATTCTTATGGACCTTGTGAGCCGGTACTCTAGTCATGTCGGTGGTAACGCCCGACCACACAGCGTCTGAGTTCGGTACTGATTCCACGCTACTCGAAGTAAAACAGCCTCCGAAAACTCGTGAAAAAAATTTTAGAGCGATCCAACGGTCGGATCTATAGTTAAGGACCATTTTACCATGCACTCTATTCGTGTCCGTGGTAAGGTCCGACTAGGCATCGTTGGTGTGGGGTACTGATTCCAAGCTACTCCAAGTAAAACAGGCTTCGGAAACTCGTGAAAAACATTTTAGAGCGATCCAACGGTCGGATCTGTAGTTAAGGACCTTTTTACCCGGCACTCTAATAGTGTCCGTGGTAAGGTCCGACTGGGCATCGTTGGTGTGGGGTACTGATTCGAAGCTACTCCAAGTAAAACAGCCTCCGGAAACTCGTGAAAAAACTTTTATAGCGATCCAACGGTCGGATCTATTGTTATGGACCTTTTGAGCCGGTACTCTACTCATGTCGGTGTTAAGGCCCGAACGGTCATCGTCGGAGTGCGGTACTGATTCCACGCTACACCAAGTAAAACGGCCTCCGAAAACTCGTGAAAAACATTTTAGAGCGATCCAACAGTTGGATCTATTGTTATGGACCTTTTTACCCGGCACTCTAATCGTGTCCGTGGTAAGGTCCGATAGGCCATTGTTGGTGTGGGGTACTGATTCCAAGCTACTGCAAGTAAAACAGCCTCCGGAAACTCGTGAAAAAATTTTTATAGCGATCCAACGGTCGGATCTATAGTTAAGGACCTTTTTACCCGGCACTCTAATCGTGTCCGTGGTAAAGTCTGACTGGGCATCGTGGGTGTAGGGTACTTATTCCAAGCTACTCCAAGTAAAACAGCCTCCATAAACTCGTGAAAAAACTCTTATAGCGATCCAACGGTCGGATCTATTCTTATGGACCTTGTGAGCCGGTACTCTAGTCATGTCGGTGGTAACGCCCGACCACACATCGTCGGAGTGCAGTACTGATTCCACGCTACTCCAAGTAAAACAGCGTCCGGAAACTCGTGAAAAAAATTTTAGAGCGATCCAACGGTTGGATCTATTGTTATGGACCTTCTGAGCCGGAACTCTACTCCTGTCGGTGTTAAGGCCCGACCGGACATCGTCGGAGTGCGGTACTGATTCCACACTACTCCAAGTAAAACAGCGTCCGGAAACTCGTGAAAAAAATTTTAGAGCGATCCAACGGTTGGATCTATTGTTATGGACCTTTTTACCCGGCACTCTAATCGTGTCCGTGGTAAGGTCCGACAGGGCATCGTTGGTGTGGGGTACTGATTCCAAGCTACTCCAAGTAAAACAACCTCCGGAAACTCGTGAAAAAACTTTTATAGCAATCCAACGGTCGGATCTATAGTTAAGGACCTTTTCACCCGGCACTCTAATCGTGTCCGTGGTAAGGTCTGACTGGGCATCGTGGGTGTGGGGTACTTATTCCAAGCTACTCCAAGTAAAACAGCCTCCATAAACTCGTGAAAAAACTCTTATAGCGATCCAACGGTCGGATCTATTCTTATGGACCTTGTGAGCCGGTACTCTAGTCATGTCGGTGGTAACGCCCGACCACACAGCGTCTGAGTTCGGTACTGATTCCACGCTACTCGAAGTAAAACAGCCTCCGAAAACTCGTGAAAAAAATTTTAGAGCGATCCAACGGTCGGATCTATAGTTAAGGACCATTTTACCATGCACTCTATTCGTGTCCGTGGTAAGGTCCGACTAGGCATCGTTGGTGTGGGGTACTGATTCCAAGCTACTCCAAGTAAAACAGGCTTCGGAAACTCGTGAAAAACATTTTAGAGCGATCCAACGGTCGGATCTGTAGTTAAGGACCTTTTTACCCGGCACTCTAATAGTGTCCGTGGTAAGGTCCGACTGGGCATCGTTGGTGTGGGGTACTGATTCGAAGCTACTCCAAGTAAAACAGCCTCCGGAAACTCGTGAAAAAACTTTTATAGCGATCCAACGGTCGGATCTATTGTTATGGACCTTTTGAGCCGGTACTCTACTCATGTCGGTGTTAAGGCCCGAACGGTCATCGTCGGAGTGCGGTACTGATTCCACGCTACACCAAGTAAAACGGCCTCCGAAAACTCGTGAAAAACATTTTAGAGCGATCCAACAGTTGGATCTATTGTTATGGACCTTTTTACCCGGCACTCTAATCGTGTCCGTGGTAAGGTCCGATAGGCCATTGTTGGTGTGGGGTACTGATTCCAAGCTACTGCAAGTAAAACAGCCTCCGGAAACTCGTGAAAAAATTTTTATAGCGATCCAACGGTCGGATCTATAGTTAAGGACCTTTTTACCCGGCACTCTAATCGTGTCCGTGGTAAAGTCTGACTGGGCATCGTGGGTGTAGGGTACTTATTCCAAGCTACTCCAAGTAAAACAGCCTCCATAAACTCGTGAAAAAACTCTTATAGCGATCCAACGGTCGGATCTATTCTTATGGACCTTGTGAGCCGGTACTCTAGTCATGTCGGTGGTAACGCCCGACCACACATCGTCGGAGTGCAGTACTGATTCCACGCTACTCCAAGTAAAACAGCGTCCGGAAACTCGTGAAAAAAATTTTAGAGCGATCCAACGGTTGGATCTATTGTTATGGACCTTCTGAGCCGGAACTCTACTCCTGTCGGTGTTAAGGCCCGACCGGACATCGTCGGAGTGCGGTACTGATTCCACACTACTCCAAGTAAAACAGCGTCCGGAAACTCGTGAAAAAAATTTTAGAGCGATCCAACGGTTGGATCTATTGTTATGGACCTTTTTACCCGGCACTCTAATCGTGTCCGTGGTAAGGTCCGACAGGGCATCGTTGGTGTGGGGTACTGATTCCAAGCTACTCCAAGTAAAACAACCTCCGGAAACTCGTGAAAAAACTTTTATAGCAATCCAACGGTCGGATCTATAGTTAAGGACCTTTTCACCCGGCACTCTAATCGTGTCCGTGGTAAGGTCTGACTGGGCATCGTGGGTGTGGGGTACTTATTCCAAGCTACTCCAAGTAAAACAGCCTCCATAAACTCGTGAAAAAACTCTTATAGCGATCCAACGGTCGGATCTATTCTTATGGACCTTGTGAGCCGGTACTCTAGTCATGTCGGTGGTAACGCCCGACCACACAGCGTCTGAGTTCGGTACTGATTCCACGCTACTCGAAGTAAAACAGCCTCCGAAAACTCGTGAAAAAAATTTTAGAGCGATCCAACGGTCGGATCTATAGTTAAGGACCATTTTACCATGCACTCTATTCGTGTCCGTGGTAAGGTCCGACTAGGCATCGTTGGTGTGGGGTACTGATTCCAAGCTACTCCAAGTAAAACAGGCTTCGGAAACTCGTGAAAAACATTTTAGAGCGATCCAACGGTCGGATCTGTAGTTAAGGACCTTTTTACCCGGCACTCTAATAGTGTCCGTGGTAAGGTCCGACTGGGCATCGTTGGTGTGGGGTACTGATTCGAAGCTACTCCAAGTAAAACAGCCTCCGGAAACTCGTGAAAAAACTTTTATAGCGATCCAACGGTCGGATCTATTGTTATGGACCTTTTGAGCCGGTACTCTACTCATGTCGGTGTTAAGGCCCGAACGGTCATCGTCGGAGTGCGGTACTGATTCCACGCTACACCAAGTAAAACGGCCTCCGAAAACTCGTGAAAAACATTTTAGAGCGATCCAACAGTTGGATCTATTGTTATGGACCTTTTTACCCGGCACTCTAATCGTGTCCGTGGTAAGGTCCGATAGGCCATTGTTGGTGTGGGGTACTGATTCCAAGCTACTGCAAGTAAAACAGCCTCCGGAAACTCGTGAAAAAATTTTTATAGCGATCCAACGGTCGGATCTATAGTTAAGGACCTTTTTACCCGGCACTCTAATCGTGTCCGTGGTAAAGTCTGACTGGGCATCGTGGGTGTAGGGTACTTATTCCAAGCTACTCCAAGTAAAACAGCCTCCATAAACTCGTGAAAAAACTCTTATAGCGATCCAACGGTCGGATCTATTCTTATGGACCTTGTGAGCCGGTACTCTAGTCATGTCGGTGGTAACGCCCGACCACACATCGTCGGAGTGCAGTACTGATTCCACGCTACTCCAAGTAAAACAGCGTCCGGAAACTCGTGAAAAAAATTTTAGAGCGATCCAACGGTTGGATCTATTGTTATGGACCTTCTGAGCCGGAACTCTACTCCTGTCGGTGTTAAGGCCCGACCGGACATCGTCGGAGTGCGGTACTGATTCCACACTACTCCAAGTAAAACAGCGTCCGGAAACTCGTGAAAAAAATTTTAGAGCGATCCAACGGTTGGATCTATTGTTATGGACCTTTTTACCCGGCACTCTAATCGTGTCCGTGGTAAGGTCCGACAGGGCATCGTTGGTGTGGGGTACTGATTCCAAGCTACTCCAAGTAAAACAGCCTCCGGAAACTCGTGAAAAAACTTTATAGCAATCCAACGGTCGGATCTATAGTTAAGGACCTTTTCACCCGGCACTCTAATCGTGTCCGTGGTAAGGTCTGACTGGGCATCGTGGGTGTGGGGTACTTATTCCAAGCTACTCCAAGTAAAACAGCCTCCATAAACTCGTGAAAAAACTCTTATAGCGATCCAACGGTCGGATCTATTCTTATGGACCTTGTGAGCCGGTACTCTAGTCATGTCGGTGGTAACGCCCGACCACACAGCGTCTGAGTTCGGTACTGATTCCACGCTACTCGAAGTAAAACAGCCTCCGAAAACTCGTGAAAAAAATTTTAGAGCGATCCAACGGTCGGATCTATAGTTAAGGACCATTTTACCATGCACTCTATTCGTGTCCGTGGTAAGGTCCGACTAGGCATCGTTGGTGTGGGGTACTGATTCCAAGCTACTCCAAGTAAAACAGGCTTCGGAAACTCGTGAAAAACAGTTTAGAGCGATCCAACGGTCGGATCTGTAGTTAAGGACCTTTTTACCCGGCACTCTAATAGTGTCCGTGGTAAGGTCCGACTGGGCATCGTTGGTGTGGGGTACTGATTCGAAGCTACTCCAAGTAAAACGCCTCCGGAAACTCGTGAAAAAACTTTTATAGCGATCCAACGGTCGGATCTATTGTTATGGACCTTTTGAGCCGGTACTCTACTCATGTCGGTGTTAAGGCCCGAACGGTCATCGTCGGAGTGCGGTACTGATTCCACGCTACACCAAGTAAAACGGCCTCCGAAAACTCGTGAAAAACATTTTAGAGCGATCCAACAGTTGGATCTATTGTTATGGACCTTTTTACCCGGCACTCTAATCGTGTCCGTGGTAAGGTCCGATAGGCCATTGTTGGTGTGGGGTACTGATTCCAAGCTACTGCAAGTAAAACAGCCTCCGGAAACTCGTGAAAAAATTTTTATAGCGATCCAACGGTCGGATCTATAGTTAAGGACCTTTTTACCCGGCACTCTAATCGTGTCCGTGGTAAAGTCTGACTGGGCATCGTGGGTGTAGGGTACTTATTCCAAGCTACTCCAAGTAAAACAGCCTCCATAAACTCGTGAAAAAACTCTTATAGCGATCCAACGGTCGGATCTATTCTTATGGACCTTGTGAGCCGGTACTCTAGTCATGTCGGTGGTAACGCCCGACCACACATCGTCGGAGTGCAGTACTGATTCCACGCTACTCCAAGTAAAACAGCGTCCGGAAACTCGTGAAAAAAATTTTAGAGCGATCCAACGGTTGGATCTATTGTTATGGACCTTCTGAGCCGGAACTCTACTCCTGTCGGTGTTAAGGCCCGACCGGACATCGTCGGAGTGCGGTACTGATTCCACACTACTCCAAGTAAAACAGCGTCCGGAAACTCGTGAAAAAAATTTTAGAGCGATCCAACGGTTGGATCTATTGTTATGGACCTTTTTACCCGGCACTCTAATCGTGTCCGTGGTAAGGTCCGACAGGGCATCGTTGGTGTGGGGTACTGATTCCAAGCTACTCCAAGTAAAACAACCTCCGGAAACTCGTGAAAAAACTTTTATAGCAATCCACGGTCGGATCTATAGTTAAGGACCTTTTCACCGGCACTCTAATCGTGTCCGTGGTAAGGTCCGACTGGGCATCGTGGGTGTGGGGTACTTATTCCAAGCTACTCCAAGTAAAACAGCCTCCATAAACTCGTGAAAAAACTCTTATAGCGATCCAACGGTCGGATCTATTCTTATGGACCTTGTGAGCCGGTACTCTAGTCATGTCGGTGGTAACGCCCGACCACACAGCGTCTGAGTTCGGTACTGATTCCACGCTACTCGAAGTAAAACAGCCTCCGAAAACTCGTGAAAAAATTTTTAGAGCGATCCAACGGTCGGATCTATAGTTAAGGACCATTTTACCATGCACTCTATTCGTGTCCGTGGTAAGGTCCGACTAGGCATCGTTGGTGTGGGGTATTGATTCCAAGCTACTCCAAGTAAAACAGGCTTCGGAAACTCGTGAAAAAACATTTTTAGAGCGATCCAACGGTCGGATCTGTAGTTAAGGACCTTTTTTACCCGGCACTCTAATAGTGTCCGTGGTAAGGTCCGACTGGGCATCGTTGGTGTGGGGTACTGATTCGAAGCTACTCCAAGTAAACAGCCTCCGGAAACTCGTGAAAAAACTTTTATAGCGATCCAACGGTCGGATCTATAGTTATGGACCTTTTGAGCCGGTACTCTACTCATGTCGGTGTTAAGGCCCGAACGGTCATCGTCGGAGTGCGGTACTGATTCCACGCTACACCAAGTAAAACGGCCTCCGAAAACTCGTGAAAAACATTTTAGAGCGATCCAACAGTTGGATCTATTGTTATGGACCTTTTTACCCGGCACTCTAATCGTGTCCGTGGTAAGGTCCGATAGGCCATTGTTGGTGTGGGGTACTGATTCCAAGCTACTGCAAGTAAAACAGCCTCCGGAAACTCGTGAAAAAAATTTTTATAGCGATCCAACGGTCGGATCTATAGTTAAGGACCTTTTTACCCCCGGCACTCTAATCGTGTCGTGGTAAAGTCTGACTGGGCATCGTGGTGTAGGGTACTTATTCCAAGCTACTCCAAGTAAAACAGCCTCCATAAACTCGTGAAAAAACTCTTATAGCGATCCAACGGTCGGATCTATTCTTATGGACCTTGTGAGCCGGTACTCTAGTCATGTCGGTGGTAACGCCCGACCACACATCGTCGGAGTGCAGTACTGATTCCACGCTACTCCAAGTAAAACAGCGTCGGAACTCGTGAAAAAATTTTAGAGCGATCCAACGGTTGGATCTATTGTTATGGACCTTCTGAGCCGGCACTCTACTCCTGTCGGTGTTAAGGCCCGACCGGACATCGTCGGAGTGCGGGTACTGATTCCACACTACTCCAAGTAAACAGCGTCCGGAAACTCGTGAAAAAAATTTTAGAGCGATCCAACGGTTGGATCTATTGTTATGGACCTTTTTACCCGGCACTCTAATCGTGTCCGTGGTAAGGTCCGACAGGGCATCGTTGGTGTGGGGTACTGATTCCAAGCTACTCCAAGTAAAACAACCTCCGGGAAACTCGTGAAAAAACTTTTATAGCAATCCAACGGTCGGATCTATAGTTAAGGACCTTTCACCGGCACTCTAATCGTGTCCGTGGTAAGGTCTGACTGGGCATCGTGGGTGTGGGTACTTATTCCAAGCTACTCCAAGTAAAACAGCCTCCATAAACTCGTGAAAAAACTCTTATAGCGATCCAACGGTCGGATCTATTCTTATGGACCTTGTGAGCCGGTACTTCTAGTCATGTCGGTGGTAACGCCCGACCACACAGCGTCTGAGTTCGGTACTGATTCCACGCTACTCGAAGTAAAAACAGCCTCCGAAAACTCGTGAAAAAAATTTTAGAGGCGATCCAACGGTCGGATCTATAGTTAAGGACCATTTTACCATGCACTCTATTCGTGTCCGTGGTAAGGTCCGACTAGGCATCGTTGGTGTGGGGTACTGATTCCAAGCTACTCCAAGTAAAACAGCCTCCGGAAACTCGTGAAAAAAACAGTTTAGAGCGATCCACGGTCGGATCTATAGTTAAGGACCTTTTTACCCGGCACTCTAATAGTGTCCGTGGTTAAGGTCCGACTGGGCATCGTTGGTGTGGGGTACTGATTCGAAGCTACTCCAAGTAAAAACAGCCTCCGGAAACTCGTGAAAAAACTTTTATAGCGATCCAACGGTCGGATCTATTGTTAGGACCTTTTGAGCCGGTACTCTACTCATGTCGGTGTTAAGGCCCGACGGTCATCGTCGTAGTGCGGTACTGATTCCACGCTACACCAAGTAAAACAGGCTCCGAAAATCGTGAAAAACATTTAGAGCGATCCAACAGTTGGATCTATTGTATGGACTTTTACTACCCGGCACTCTATTCGTGTCCGTGGTAAGGTCGATAGGCCATCTGTTGGTGTGGGGTACTGATTCCAAGCTACTCTGCAAGTAAAACAGCCTCCGGAAACTCTTGAAAAAAATTTTTATAGCGATCCAACGGTCGGATCTATAGTTAAGGACCTTTTTACCCGGCACCTAATCGTGGTCCCGTGGTAAGTCGACTGGGCATCGTGGGTGTAGGGGGTACTTATTCCAAGCTACTCAGTAAAACAGCCTCCATAAACTCGTGAAAAAAACTCTTATAGCGATCCAACGGTCGGATCTATTCTTATGGACCTGTGAGCCGGTACTTAGTCATGGTCGTGGAACGCCCGACCACCACATCGTCGGAGTGCAGTACTGATTCCACGCTACTCCAAGTAAAACAGCGTCCGGAAAACGCGGAAAAAACATTTTAGAGCGATCCAACGGTGGATTATGGTTATGGACTCTTATGCTGAGGAACACTCTACTATGTCGGTGTTAAGGCCCGACAGGACATCGTCGGAGAAAGGCGGGACTGATCCACAATCTCCAAGGTAAAACAGCGTCCGGAAACTCATGAAAAAATTTTAGAGCGATCCAACGGTTGGATCTATTGTTATGGACCTTTTTACCCGGCACTCTAATCGTGTCCGTGGTAAGGTCCGACAGGGCATCGTTGGTGTGGGGTACTGATGTCCAAGCTACTCCAAGTAAAACAACCTCCGGAAACTCGTGAAAAAACTTTAATAGCAATCCAACGGTCGGATCTATAGTTAAGGACCTTTTTCACCCGGCACTCTAATCGTGTCCGTGGTAAGGTCTGACTGGGCATCGTGGGTTGTGGGGTACTTATTCCAAGCTTACTCCAAGTAAAACAGCCTCCATAACTCGTGAAAAAACTCCTTATAGCGATCCAACGGTCGGATCTATTCTTATGGACCTTGTGGAGCCGGTACTCTAGTCATGTCGGTGGTAACGCCCGACACAACAGCGTCTGAGTTCGGTACTGATTCCACGCTACTCGAAGTAAAACAGCCTCCGAAAACTCGTGAAAAAAATTTTAAGCGATCCAACGGTCGGATCTATAGTAAGGACCATTTTACCATGCACTCTATTCGTGTCCAGTGGTAAGGTACCGACTAGGCATCGTTGGTGTGGGGTACTGATTCCAAGCTACTCCAAGTAAAACAGGCTTCGGAAACACGTGAAAAACAGTTTTAGAGCGATCCAACGGTCGGATCTGTAGTTAAGGACCTTTTACCCGGCACTCTATATGTGTCCGTGGTAAGGGTCCGACTGGGCATCGTTGGTGTGGGGTACTGATTCGAAGCTCTCCAAGTTAAAACAGCCTCCGGAAACTCGTGAAAAAACTTTTATAGCGATCCAACGGTCGGATCTATTGTTATGGACCTTTTGAGCCGGTACTCTACCTCATGTCGGTGTTAAGGCCCGAACGGTCATCGTGGAGTGCGGTACTGATTCCACGCTACACCAAGTAAAACGGCCTCCGAAAACTCGTGAAAAACTATTTTAGAGCGATCCAACGTTGGATCTATTGTATAGGACCTTTTCTTACCCGGCACTCTAATCGTGTCAGTGGTAAGGTCCGATAGGCCATTGTGGTGTGGTGTACTGATTCCAAGCTACTGCAAGTAAAACAGCCTCCGGAAACTCGTGAAAAAATTTTTATAGCGATCCAACGGTCGGATCTATAGTTAAGGACCTTTTTACCGGCACTCTAATCGTGTCCGTGGTAAAGTCTGACTGGGCATCGTGGGTGTAGGGTACTTATTCCAAGCTTACTCAAGTAAAACAGCCTCCATAACTCGTGAAAAAACTCTTATAGCGATCCAACGGTCGGATCTATTCTTATGGACCTTGTGAGCCGGTACTCTAGTCATGTCGGGTGTAACGCCCGACCACACATCGTTGGTGTGGGGTACTGATTCCAAGCTACTCCAAGTAAAACAGCCTCCGGAAACTCGTGAAAAAATTTTAGAGCGATCCAACGGTTGGATCTGTTCTTATGGACCTTCTGAGCCGGTACTCTACTCATGTTGGTGTTAAGGCCCGACCGGACATCGTCGGAGTGCGGTACTGATTCCACGCTACTCCAAGTAAAACAGCTTCCGGAAACTCGTGAAAAAAATTTTAGAGCGATCCAACGGTCGGATCTATTGTTATGGACCTTTTTACCCGGCACTCTAATCGTGTCCGTGGTAAGGTCCGACAGGGCATCGTTGGTGTGGGGTACTGATTCCAAGCTACTCCAAGTAAAACAGCCTCCGGAAACTCGTGAAAAAACTTTTTATAGCAATCCAACGGTCGGATCTATAGTTAAGGACCTTTTCACACCGGCACTCTGAATCGTGTCCGTGGTAAGGTCTGACTGGGCATCGTGGTGTGGGGTACTTATTCCAAGCTACTCCAAGTAAAACAGCCTCCATAAACTCGATGAAAAAACTCTTATAGCGATCCAACGGTCGGATCTATTCTTATGGACCTGTGAGCCGGTACTCTAGTCATGTCGGTGGTAACGCCCCGACCACACAGCGTCTGAGTTCGGTACTGATTCCACGCTACTCGAAGTAAAACAGGCCTCCGAAAACGTCGTGAAAAAATTTTGAGAGTCGATCCACGGTCGGATTCTATAGTTAGTAAGGACCCATTTTACCATGCACTCATTCGTTGTCCGGGTAAGGTCCCGACTATGCATCGTGGTGGTGGGGTACTGATTCAACTACTCCAAGTAAAACAGGCTTCGTAAACGTCGTGAAAACAGTTAGAGCGATCCAAACGGTCGGATCTGTAGTTCAGGACCTTTTTATAACCCGGCACTCTATAGTGTCCCGTTGGTAGGGTCCGACTGGGCATCGTTGGTGTGGGGGTACTACTGGATTCGAAGCTACTCCAAGTATAAAAACAGCCTCCGTAAACTCGTGAAAAACGTTTATATCGATCCAACGTCGGATCTATTGTTATGGAACCTTTTGAGCCGGTACTCTACTCATGTCGGTGTTTAAGGCCCGAACGGTCATCGTCGGAGTGCGGTAACTGATATCCACTCTACACCAAGTAAACTGCCTCCGAAAACTCGTGAAAACATTTAGAGCGATCCAACGTTGGATCTATTGTTATGGACCTTTTTACCCGGCACTCTAATCGTGTCCGTGGTAAGGTCCGATAGGCCATGTTGGTGTGGGGTACTGATTCCAAGCTACTGCAAGTAAAACAGCCTCCGGAAACTCGTGAAAAAATTTTATAGCGATCCAACGGTCGGATCTATAGTTAAGGACCTTTTACCCGGCACTCTAATCGTGTCCGTGGTAAAGTCTGACTGGGCACGTCGTGGGTGTAGGGTACTTATTCCAAGCTACTCAAGTAAAACAGCCTCCATAAACTCGTGAAAAAACTCTTATAGCGATCCAACGGTCGGATCTATTCTTATGGACCTTGTGAGCCGGTACTCTAGTCATGCGGTGGTAGACGCCGACCACACATCGTCGGAGTGCAGTACTGATTCCACGCTACTCCAGTAAAACAGCGTCCGGAAAATCGTGAAAAAATTTTTAGAGCGATCAACGGTTGGATCTATTGTTATGGACCTTCTGAGCCGGAATCTACTCCTGTCGGTGTTAAGGCCGACCGGAGATCGTCGGAGTGCGGTACTGATTCCAAACTACTCCAAGTAAAACAGCTTCCGGAAACTCATGAAAAAAATTTTAGAGCGATCCAACGGTTGGATCTATTGTATGGACCTTTTTACCCGGCACTCTAATCGTGTCCGTGGTAAGGTCCGAAGGGCATCGTTGGTGTGGGGTACTGATTCCAAGCTACTCCAAGTAAAACAACCTCGGAACTCGTGAAAAAACTTTTATAGCAATCAACGGTCGGATCTATAGTTAAGGACCTTTTCACCCGGCACTCTAATCGTGTCCGTGGTAAGTCTGACTGGGCATCGTGGGTGTTGGGTACTTATTCCAAGCTACTCCAAGTAAAAACCCTCCATAAACTCGTGAAAAAACTCTTATAGCGATCCAACGGTCGGATCTATTCTTATGGACCTTGTGAGCCGGTACTCTAGTCATGTCGGTGGTAACGCCCCGACCACACAGCGTCTGAGTTCGGTACTGATTCCACGCTACTCGAAGTAAAACAGCCTCGAAAACTCGTGAAAAAAATTTTAGAGCGATCCAACGGTCGGATCTATAGTTAAGGACCATTTTACCATGCACTCTATTCGTGTCCGTGGTAAGGTCCGACTAGGCATCGTTGTGTGTGTGGGGTACTGATTCCAAGCTACTCCAAGTAAAACAGGCTTCGGAAACGTCGTGAAAAAACAGTTTAGAGCGATCCAACGGTCGGATCTGTAGTTAAGGACCTTTTTACCCGGCACTCTAATAGTGTCCGTGGTAAGGTCCGACTGGGCATCGTTGGTGTGGGTACTGATTCGAAGATACTCCAAGTAAAACAGCCTCCGGAAACTCGTGAAAAAACTTTATAGCGATCCAACGTCGGATCTATTGTTATGGACCTTTTGAGCCGGTACTCTACTCATGTCGGTGTTAAGGCCCGAACGGTCATCGTCGGAGTGCGGTACTGATTCCACGCTACACCAAGTAAAACGGCCTCCGAAAACTCGTGAAAAACATTTTAGAGCGATCCAACAGTTGGATCTATTGTTATGGACCTTTTTTTACCCGGCACTCTAATCGTGTCCGTGGTAAGGTCCGATAGGCCATTGTTGGGTGTGGGGTACTGATTCCAAGCTACTCCAAGTAAAACAGCCTCCGGAAACTCGTGAAAAAATTTTTATAGCGATCCAACGGTCGGATCTATAGTTAAGGACCTTTTTACCCGGCACTCTAATCGTGTCCGTGGTAAAGTCCGACTGGGCATCGTGGTGTGCAGGGTACTTATTCCAAGCTACTCCAAGTAAACACAGCCTCCATAAACTCGTGAAAAAACTTTATAGCGATCCAACGGTCGGATCTATTCTTATGGACCTTTTGAGCCGGTACTCTAGTCATGTCGGTGGTAACGCCCGACCACACATCGTCGGAGTGCGGTACTGATTCCACGCTACTCCAAGTAAAACAGCGTCCGGAAACTCGTGAAAAAAATTTTAGAGCGATCCAACGGTTGGATCTATTGTTATGGACCTTTGAGCCCGGAACTCTACTCCTGTCGGTGTTAAGGCCCGACCGGACATCGTCGGAGTGCGGTACTGATTCCACGCTACTCCAAGTAAAACAGCGTCCGGAAACTCGTGAAAAAAATTTAGAGCGATCCAACGGTTGGATCTATTGTTATGGACCTTTTACCCGCACTCTAATCGTGTCCGTGTAAGGTCCGACAGGGCATCGTTGGTGTGGGGTACTGATTCCAAGCTACTCCAAGTAAAACAGCCTCCGGAAACTCGTGAAAAAACTTTTATAGCGATCCAACGGTCGGATCTATAGTTAAGGACCTTTTTACCCGGCACTCTACTCGTGTCCGTGGTAAGGTCCGACTGGGCATCGTGGGTGTGGGGTACTTATTCCAAGCTACTCCAAGTAAAACAGCCTCCATAAACTCGTGAAAAAACTCTTATAGCGATCCAACGGTCGGATCTATTGTTATGGACCTTTTGAGCCGGTACTCTACTCATGTCGGTGGTAAGGCCCGACCACACAGCGTCTGAGTGCGGTACTGATTCCACGCTACTCGAAGTAAAACAGCTCCGAAAACTCGTGAAAAAATTTTTAGAGCGATCCAACGGTCGGATCTATAGTTATGGACCATTTTACCATGCACTCTATTCGTGTCCGTGTAAGGTCCGACTAGGCATCGTTGTGTGGGGTACTGATTCCAAGCTACTCCAAGTAAAACAGGCTTCGGAAACTCGTGAAAAAACATTTTAGAGCGATCCAACGGTCGGATCTGTGTTAAGGACCTTTTTACCCCGGCACTCTAATAGTGTCCGTGGTAAGTCCGACTGGGCATCGTTGGTGTGGGGTACTGATTCGAAGCTACTCCAGGTAAAACAGCCTCCGGAAACTCGTGAAAAAACTTTTATAGCGATCCAACGGTCGGATCTATTGTTATGGACCTTTTGAGCCGGTACTCTACTTCATGTCGGTGTTAAGGCCCGAACGGTCATCGTCGGAGTGCGGTACTGATTCCACGCTACACCAAGTAAAACAGCCTCCGAAACTCGTGAAAAACATTTTAGAGCGATCCAACAGTTGGATCTATTGTTATGGACCTTTTTACCCCCGCACTCTAATCGTGTCCGTGGTAAGGTCCGATAGGCCATTGTTGGTGTGGGGTACTGATTCCAAGCTACTGCAAGTAAAACAGCCTCCGAAACTCGTGAAAAAATTTTATAGCGATCCAACGGTCGGATCTATAGTTAAGGACCTTTTTACCCGGCACTCTAATCGTGTCCGTGGTAAAGTCTGACTGGGCATCGTGGTTGTAGGTACTTATTCCAAGCTACTCCAAGTAAAACAGCCTCCATAACTCGTGAAAAAACTCTTATAGCGATCCAACGGTCGGATCTATTCTTATGGACCTTGTGAGCCGGTACTCTAGTCATGTCGGTGGTAACGCCCGACCACACATCGTCGGAGTGCAGTACTGATTCCACGCTACTCCAAGTAAAACAGCGTCCGGAAACGTGAAAAAATTTTAGAGCGATCCAACGGTTGGATCTATTGTTATGGACCTTCTGAGCCGGAACTCTACTCCTGTCGGTGTTAAGGCCCGACCGGACATCGTCGGAGTGCGGTACTGATTCCACACTACTCCAAGTAAACAACCGTCGGAAACTCGTGAAAAAATTTTTAGAGCGATCCAACGGTTGGATCTATTGTTATGGACCTTTTTACCCGGCACTCTAATCGTGTCCGTGGTAAGGTCCGACAGGGCATCGTTGGTGTGGGGTACTGATTCCAAGCTACTCCAAGTAAAACAACCTCCGGAAACTCGTGAAAAACTTTTATAGCAATCCAACGGTCGGATCTATAGTTAAGGACCTTTTCACCCGGCACTCTACTCATGTCCGTGGTAAGGTCTGACTGGGCATCGTGGGTGTGGGGTACTTATTCCAAGCTACTCCAAGTAAAACAGCCTCCAAACTCGTGAAAAAACTTATAGCGATCCAACGGTCGGATCTATTCTTATGGACCTTGTGAGCCGGTACTCTAGTCATGTCGGTGGTAACGCCCGACCACACATCGTCTGAGTTCGGTACTGATTCCACGCTACTCGAAGTAAAACAGCCTCCGAAAACTCGTGAAAAAAATTTTTAGAGCGATCCAACGGTCGGATCTATAGTTAAGGACCATTTTACCATGCACTCTATTCGTGTCCGTGGTAAGGTCCGACTAGGCATCGTTGGTGTGGGGTACTGATTCCAAGCTACTCCAAGTAAAACAGGCTCCGGAAACTCGTGAAAAACATTTTAGAGCGATCCAACGGTCGGATCTGTAGTTAGGACCTTTTTACCCGGCACTCTATATGTCCGTGGTAAGGTCCGACTGGCATCGTTGGTGTGGGGTACTGATTCCAAGCTACTCCAAGTAAAACAGCCTCCGGAAACTCGTGAAAAACTTTTATAGCGATCCAACGGTCGGATCTATTGTTATGGACCTTTTGAGCCGGTACTCTACTCATGTCGGTGTTAAGCCCGAACGGTCATCGTCGGAGTGCGGTACTGATTCCACGCTACACCAAGTAAAACAGCCTCCGAAAACTCGTGAAAAACATTTTAGAGCGATCCAACATTGGATCTATTGTTATGGACCTTTTTACCCGGCACTCTAATCGTGTCCGTGGTAAGGTCCGATAGGCATTTTGGTGTGGGGTACTGATTCCAAGCTACTGCAAGTAAAACAGCCTCCGGAAACTCGTGAAAAAATTTTTATAGCGATCCAACGGTCGGATCTATATTTAAGGACCTTTTTACCCCGGCACTCTAATCGTGTCCGTGGTAAAGTCTGACTGGGCATCGTGGGTGTAGGGTACTTATTCCAAGCTACTCCAAGTAAAACAGCCTCCATAAACTCGTGAAAAAAACTCTTATAGCGATCCAACGGTCGGATCTATTCTTATGGACCTTGTGAGCCGGTACTCTAGTCATGTCGGTGGTAAGCCCGACCACACATCGTCGGAGTGCAGTACTGATTCCACGCTACTCCAAGTAAAACAGCGTCCGGAAACTCGTGAAAAAATTTTTAGAGCGATCCAACGGTTGGATCTATTGTTATGGACCTTCTGCCGTACTCTACTCCTGTCGGTGTTAAGGCCCGACCGGACATCGTCGGAGTGCGGTACTGATTCCACGCTACTCCAAGTAAAACAGCTTCCGGAAACTCGTGAAAAAAATTTTAGAGCGATCCAACGGTTGGATCTATTGTTATGGACCTTTTTACCCGGCACTCTAATCGTGTCCGTGGTAAGGTCCGACAGGGCATCGTTGGTGTGGGGTACTGATTCCAAGCTACTCCAAGTAAAACAGCCTCCGGAAACTCGTGAAAAAACTTTTATAGCGATCCAACGGTCGGATCTATAGTTAAGGACCTTTTTACCCGGCACTCTAATCGTGTCCGTGGTAAGGTCTGACTGGGCATCGTGGGTGTGGGGTACTTATTCCAAGCTACTCCAAGTAAAACAGCCTCCATAAACTCGTGAAAAACTTTTATAGCGATCCAACGGTCGGATCTATTCTTATGGACCTGTGAGCCGGTACTCTAGTCATGTCGGTGTAACGCCCGACCACACGCGTCTGAGTTCGGTACTGATTCCACGCTACTCGAAGTAAAACAGCCTCCGAAAACTCGTGAAAAAATTTTAGAGCGATCCAACGGTCGGATCTATAGTTAAGTAGGACCATTTTACCATGCACTCTATTCGTTGTCCGGGTAAGGTCCGACTAGGCATCGTGGTGTGGGGTACTGATTCCAACTACTCCAAGTAAAACAGGCTTCGGAAACTCGTGAAAAACATTTAGAGCGATCCAACGGTCGGATCTGTAGTTAGGACCTTTTTACCCGGCACTCTAATAGTGTCCGTGGTAAGGTCCGACTGGGCATCGTTGGTGTGGGGTACTACTGATTCGAAGCTACTCCAAGTAAAACAGCCTCCGAAACTCGTGAAAAAACTTTTATAGCGATCCAACGGTCGGATCTATTGTTATGGACCTTTTGAGCCGGTACTCTACTCATGTCGGTGTTAAGGCCCGAACGGTCATCGTCGGAGTGCGGTACTGATTCCACGCTACACCAAGTAAAACGGCCTCCGAAAACTCGTGAAAACATTTTAGAGCGATCCAAAGTTGGATCTATTGTTATGGACCTTTTTACCCGGCACTCTAATCGTGTCCGTGGTAAGGTCCGATAGGCCATTGTTGGGTGTGGGGTACTGATTCCAAGCTACTGCAAGTAAAACAGCCTCCGGAAACTCGTGAAAAAATTTTTATAGCGATCCAACGGTCG
>JAAWWB010000231.1:0-37154 GCA_018804465.1 Populus tomentosa
GGCAACCAGGGTATCGAAGGTCAGAAATGCAGCGAAACTCACCGAGTCAAAGCCTTTTGCCGTTTGCGGAAGAAAGTCTGATGTAGAACAAGTAGCAGAAGCATACATGCTCAAGAGGGATCACCCGAAATTCAAAGGCAACTGAATTTTGGCAAAACGAGCATCGAAGTCGGAATGTCGCGAAACTTACCGAGTCAAAGCGTTTTGCTATTTGCGGATGAAAGTCTGATGTAGAACAAGTAGCAGAAGCATACATGCTCAAGAGGCTTCACCCGAAATTCAAAGGAAACTGAATTTCGGCATAACGAGCATCGAAGTCGGAAGGTCGCGAAACTTACCGAGTCAAAGTGTTTTGCTCTTTGCGGATGAAAGTCTGATGTAGAAAAGTACCAGAAGCATACATGCTCAAGAGGGATCACCCAAAATTCAAAGGCAACTGAATTTCAACTAAATTTCAGCAAAACGGGCTTCGAAGTCGGAATGTCGCGAAACTTACCGACTCAAAGGGTTTTGCTGTTTGCTGATGAAAGTCTGATGTAGAACAAGTAACAGAAACATACATGCTCAAGAGGGATCACCCGAAATTCAAAGGCAACTGAATTTCGGCAACCGGGGCATCGAAGTCGGAATGCAGCGAAACTCACCGAGTCAAAGCCTTTTGCAGTTTGCGGAAGAAAGTCCGATGTAGAACAAGTAGCTGAAGCATACATGCTCAAGAGGGATCACCCGAAAGTCAAAGGCAACTGAATTTCAGCACAAACGGGCATCGAAGGCGGAATGTCGCGAAACTTACCGAGTCAAAGCGTTTCGCTGTTTGCGGATGAAAGTCTGATGTAGAACAAGTAACAGAAGCTTACATGCTGAAGAGGGATCACCCGAAATTCAAAGGCAACTGAATTTCGGCAAAACAGGCATCGAAGTCGGAATGTCGCGAAACTTACCGAGTCAAAGAGTTTCCTTGTTTGCTGATGAAAGTCTGATGTAGAACAAGTAGCAGAAGCATACGTGCTCAAGAGGGATCACCCGAAATTCAAAGGCAACTGAATTTCGGCAAAACGGGCATCGAAGGCGGAATGTCGCGAAACTTACCGAGTCAAAGCGTTTCGCTGTTTGCGGAAGAAAGTCTGATGTAGAACAAGTAGCAGAAGCATACATGCTCAAGAGGGATCACCCGAAATTCAAAGGCAACTGAATTTCGGCAAACGGGCATCGAAGTCGGAATGTCCGCGAAACTTACCGAGTCAAAGCGTTTCGCTGTTTGCGGATGAAAGTCTGATGTAGAACAAGTAGCAGAAGCATACATGCTCAAGAGGGATCACCCGAAATTCAAAGGCAACAGAATTTCGGCAAAACGGGCATCGAAGTCGGAATGCCGCGAAACTTCACCGAGTCAAAGCGTTCGTCTGTTTGCGGATAGAAGTCTGATGTAGAACAAGTAGCAGAAGCATACATGCTCAAGAGGGATCACCCGAAATTCAAAGGCAACTGAATTTGGGCAAAACGGGCATCGAAGTCGGAATGTCGCGAAACTTACCGAGTCAAAGCGTTTCGCTGTTTGCGGATGAAAGTCTGATGTAGAACAAGTAGCAGAAGCATACATGCTCAAGAGGGATCACCCTAAATTCAAAGGCAACTGAATTTCGGCAAAACGGGCATCGAAGTCGGAATGTCGCGAAACTTACCGAGTCAAAGCGTTTCGCTGTTTGCGGATGAAAGTCTGATGTAGAACAAGTAGCAGAAGCATACATGCTCAAGAGGGATCACCCGAAATTCAAAGGCAACTGAATTTCGGCAAAACGGGCATCGAAGTCGGAATGTCGCGAAACTTACCGAGTCAAAGCGTTTTCGCTGTTTGCGGATGAAAGTCTGATGTAGAACAAGTAGCAGAAGCATACATGCTCAAGAGGGATCACCCGAAATTCAAAGGCAACTGAATTTCGGCAAAACGGCATCGAAGTCGGAATGTCGCGAAACTTACCGAGTCAAAGCGTTTCGCTGTTTGCGGATGAAAGTCTGATGTAGAACAAGTAGCAGAAGCATACATGCTCAAGAGGGATCACCCGAAATTCAAAGGCAACTGAATTTCGGCAAAACGGGCATCGAAGTCGGAATGTCGCGAAACTTACCGAGTCAAAGCGTTTCGCTGTTTGCGGATGAAAGTCTGATGTAGAACAAGTAGCAGAAGCATACATGCTCAAGAGGGATCACCCGAAATTCAAAGGCAACTGAATTTCGGCAAACCGGGCATCGAAGTCGGAATGCAGCGAAACTCACCGAGTCAAAGCCTTTTGCCGTTTGCGGAAGAAAGTCTGATGTAGAACAAGTAGCAGAAGCATACATGCTCAAGAGGGATCACCCGAAATTCAAAGGCAACTGAATTTCGGCAAAACGGGCATCGAAGTCGGAATGTCGCGAAACTTACCGAGTCAAAGCGTTTCGCTGTTTGCGGATGAAAGTCTGATGTAGAACAAGTAGCAGAAGCATACATGCTCAAGAGGGATCACCCGAAATTCAAAGGCAACTGAATTTCGGCAAAACGGGCATCGAAGTCGGAATGTCGCGAAACTTACCGAGTCAAAGCGTTTCGCTGTTTGCGGATGAAAGTCTGATGTAGAACAAGTAGCAGAAGCATACATGCTCAAGAGGGATCACCCGAAATTCAAAGGCAACTGAATTTCGGCAAAACGGGCATCGAAGTCGGAATGTCGCGAAACTTACCGAGTCAAAGCGTTTCGCTGTTTGCGGATGAAAGTCTGATGTAGAACAAGTAGCAGAAGCATACATGCTCAAGAGGGATCACCCGAAATTCAAAGGCAACTGAATTTCGGCAAAACGGGCATCGAAGTCGGAATGTCGCGAAACTTACCGAGTCAAAGCGTTTCGCTGTTTGCGGATGAAAGTCTGATGTAGAACAAGTAGCAGAAGCATACATGCTCAAGAGGGATCACCCGAAATTCAAAGGCAACTGAATTTCGGCAAAACGGGCATCGAAGTCGGAATGTCGCGAAACTACCGAGTCAAAGCGTTTCGCTGTTTGCGGATGAAAGTCTGATGTAGAACAAGTAGCAGAAGCATACATGCTCAAGAGGGATCACCCGAAATTCAAAGGCAACTGAATTTCGGCAAAACGGGCATCGAAGTCGGAATGTCGCGAAACTTACCGAGTCAAAGCGTTTCGCTGTTTGCGGATGAAAGTCTGATGTAGAACAAGTAGCAGAAGCATACATGCTCAAGAGGGATCACCCGAAATTCAAAGGCAACTGAATTTCGGCAAAACGGGCATCGAAGTCGGAATGTCGCGAAACTTACCGAGTCAAAGCGTTTCGCTGTTTGCGGATGAAAGTCTGATGTAGAACAAGTAGCAGAAGCATACATGCTCAAGAGGGATCACCCGAAATTCAAAGGCAACTGAATTTCGGCAAAACGGGCATCGAAGTCGGAATGTCGCGAAACTCACCGAGTCAAAGCGTTTCGCTGTTTGCGGAATGAAAGTCTGATGTAGAACAAGTAGCAGAAGCATACATGCTCAAGAGGGATCACCCGAAATTCAAAGGCAACTGAATTTCGGCAAAACGGGCATCGAAGTCGGAATGTCGCGAAACTCACCGAGTCAAAGCGTTTCGCTGTTTGCGGATGAAAGTCTGATGTAGAACAAGTAGCAGAAGCATACATGCTCAAGAGGGATCACCCGAAATTCAAAGGCAACTGAATTTCGGCAAAACGGGCATCGAAGTCGGAATGTCGCGAAACTTACCGAGTCAAAGCGTTTGCTGTTTGCGGATGAAAGTCTGATGTAGAACAAGTAGCAGAAGCATACATGCTCAAGAGGGATCACCCGAAATTCAAAGGCAACTGAATTTCGGCAAAACGGGCATCGAAGTCGGAATGCAGCGAAACTCACCGAGTCAAAGCCTTTTGCCGTTTGCGGATGAAAGTCTGATGTAGAACAAGTAGCAGAAGCATACATGCTCAAGAGGGATCACCCGAAATTCAAAGGCAACTGAATTTCGGCAAAACGGGCATCGAAGTCGGAATGTCGCGAAACTTACCGAGTCAAAGCGTTTCGCTGTTTGCGGATGAAAGTCTGATGTAGAACAAGTAGCAGAAGCATACATGCTCAAGAGGGATCACCCGAAATTCAAAGGCAACTGAATTTCGGCAAAACGGGCATCGAAGTCGGAATGTCGCGAAACTCACCGAGTCAAAGCGTTTCGCTGTTTGCGGATGAAAGTCTGATGTAGAACAAGTAGCAGAAGCATACATGCTCAAGAGGGATCACCCGAAATTCAAAGGCAACTGAATTTCGGCAAAACGGGCATCGAAGTCGGAATGTCGCGAAACTTACCGAGTCAAAGCGTTTCGCTGTTTGCGGATGAAAGTCTGATGTAGAACAAGTAGCAGAAGCATACATGCTCAAGAGGGATCACCCGAAATTCAAAGGCAACTGAATTTCGGCAAAACGGGCATCGAAGTCGGAATGTCGCGAAACTCACCGAGTCAAAGCCTTTTGCCGTTTGCGGATGAAAGTCTGATGTAGAACAAGTAGCAGAAGCATACATGCTCAAGAGGGATCACCCGAAATTCAAAGGCAACTGAATTTCGGCAAAACGGGCATCGAAGTCGGAATGTCGCGAAACTTACCGAGTCAAAGCGTTTCGCTGTTTGCGGATGAAAGTCTGATGTAGAACAAGTAGCAGAAGCATACATGCTCAAGAGGGATCACCCGAAATTCAAAGGCAACTGAATTTCGGCAAAACGGGCATCGAAGTCGGAATGTCGCGAAACTCACCGAGTCAAAGCGTTTCGCTGTTTGCGGATGAAAGTCTGATGTAGAACAAGTAGCAGAAGCATACATGCTCAAGAGGGATCACCCGAAATTCAAAGGCAACTGAATTTCGGCAAAACGGGCATCGAAGTCGGAATGTCGCGAAACTTACCGAGTCAAAGCGTTTCGCTGTTTGCGGATGAAAGTCTGATGTAGAACAAGTAGCAGAAGCATACATGCTCAAGAGGGATCACCCGAAATTCAAAGGCAACTGAATTTCGGCAAAACGGGCATCGAAGTCGGAATGTCGCGAAACTTACCGAGTCAAAGCGTTTCGCTGTTTGCGGATGAAAGTCTGATGTAGAACAAGTAGCAGAAGCATACATGCTCAAGAGGGATCACCCGAAATTCAAAGGCAACTGAATTTCGGCAAAACGGGCATCGAAGTCGGAATGTCGCGAAACTTACCGAGTCAAAGCGTTTCGCTGTTTGCGGATGAAAGTCTGATGTAGAACAAGTAGCAGAAGCATACATGCTCAAGAGGGATCACCCGAAATTCAAAGGCAACTGAATTTCGGCAAAACGGGCATCGAAGTCGGAATGTCGCGAAACTTACCGAGTCAAAGCGTTTCGCTGTTTGCGGATGAAAGTCTGATGTAGAACAAGTAGCAGAAGCATACATGCTCAAGAGGGATCACCCGAAATTCAAAGGCAACTGAATTTCGGCAAAACGGGCATCGAAGTCGGAATGTCGCGAAACTTACCGAGTCAAAGCGTTTCGCTGTTTGCGGATGAAAGTCTGATGTAGAACAAGTAGCAGAAGCATACATGCTCAAGAGGGATCACCCGAAATTCAAAGGCAACTGAATTTCGGCAAAACGGGCATCGAAGTCGGAATGTCGCGAAACTCACCGAGTCAAAGCCGTTTGCCGTTTGCGGATGAAAGTCTGATGTAGAACAAGTAGCAGAAGCATACATGCTCAAGAGGGATCACCCGAAATTCAAAGGCAACTGAATTTCGGCAAAACGGGCATCGAAGTCGGAATGTCGCGAAACTTACCGAGTCAAAGCGTTTCGCTGTTTGCGGATGAAAGTCTGATGTAGAACAAGTAGCAGAAGCATACATGCTCAAGAGGGA
Source organism: Populus tomentosa (assembly GCA_018804465.1). NCBI lineage: Eukaryota > Viridiplantae > Streptophyta > Magnoliopsida > Malpighiales > Salicaceae > Populus > Populus tomentosa. The sequence continues at coordinate 5,904 of JAAWWB010000231.1, forward strand.
TCACCCGAAATTCAAAGGCAACTGAATTTCGGCAAAACGGGCATCGAAGTCGGAATGTCGCGAAACTTACCGAGTCAAAGCGTTTCGCTGTTTGCGGATGAAAGTCTGATGTAGAACAAGTAGCAGAAGCATACATGCTCAAGAGGGATCACCCGAAATTCAAAGGCAACTGAATTTCGGCAAAACGGGCATCGAAGTCGGAATGTCGCGAAACTCACCGAGTCAAAGCCTTTGCCGTTTGCGGAAGAAAGTCTGATGTAGAACAAGTAGCAGAAGCATACATGCTCAAGAGGGATCACCCGAAATTCAAAGGCAACTGAATTTCGGCAAAACGGGCATCGAAGTCGGAATGTCGCGAAACTTACCGAGTCAAAGCGTTTCGCTGTTTGCGGATGAAAGTCTGATGTAGAACAAGTAGCAGAAGCATACATGCTCAAGAGGGATCACCCGAAATTCAAAGGCAACTGAATTTCGGCAAAACGGGCATCGAAGTCGGAATGTCGCGAAACTTACCGAGTCAAAGCGTTTCGCTGTTTGCGGATGAAAGTCTGATGTAGAACAAGTAGCAGAAGCATACATGCTCAAGAGGGATCACCCGAAATTCAAAGGCAACTGAATTTCGGCAAAACGGGCATCGAAGTCGGAATGTCGCGAAACTTACCGAGTCAAAGCGTTTGCTGTTTGCGGATGAAAGTCTGATGTAGAACAAGTAGCAGAAGCATACATGCTCAAGAGGGATCACCCGAAATTCAAAGGCAACTGAATTTCGGCAAAACGGGCATCGAAGTCGGAATGTCGCGAAACTTACCGAGTCAAAGCGTTTCGCTGTTTGCGGATGAAAGTCTGATGTAGAACAAGTAGCAGAAGCATACATGCTCAAGAGGGATCACCCGAAATTCAAAGGCAACTGAATTTCGGCAAAACGGGCATCGAAGTCGGAATGTCGCGAAACTTACCGAGTCAAAGCGTTTCGCTGTTTGCGGATGAAAGTCTGATGTAGAACAAGTAGCAGAAGCATACATGCTCAAGAGGGATCACCCGAAATTCAAAGGCAACTGAATTTCGGCAAAACGGGCATCGAAGTCGGAATGTCGCGAAACTACCGAGTCAAAGCGTTTCGCTGTTTGCGGAATGAAAGTCTGATGTAGAACAAGTAGCAGAAGCATACATGCTCAAGAGGGATCACCCGAAATTCAAAGGCAACTGAATTTCGGCAAAACGGGCATCGAAGTCGGAATGTCGCGAAACTTACCGAGTCAAAGCGTTTCGCTGTTTGCGGATGAAAGTCTGATGTAGAACAAGTAGCAGAAGCATACATGCTCAAGAGGGATCACCCGAAATTCAAAGGCAACTGAATTTCGGCAAAACGGGCATCGAAGTCGGAATGTCGCGAAACTTACCGAGTCAAAGCGTTTCGCTGTTTGCGGATGAAAGTCTGATGTAGAACAAGTAGCAGAAGCATACATGCTCAAGAGGGATCACCCGAAATTCAAAGGCAACTGAATTTCGGCAAAACGGGCATCGAAGTCGGAATGTCGCGAAACTTACCGAGTCAAAGCGTTTCGCTGTTTGCGGATGAAAGTCTGATGTAGAACAAGTAGCAGAAGCATACATGCTCAAGAGGGATCACCCGAAATTCAAAGGCAACTGAATTTCGGCAAAACGGGCATCGAAGTCGGAATGCAGCGAAACTCACCGAGTCAAAGCCTTTTGCCGTTTGCGGAAGAAAGTCTGATGTAGAACAAGTAGCAGAAGCATACATGCTCAAGAGGGATCACCCGAAATTCAAAGGCAACTGAATTTCGGCAAAACGGGCATCGAAGTCGGAATGTCGCGAAACTTACCGAGTCAAAGCGTTTCGCTGTTTGCGGATGAAAGTCTGATGTAGAACAAGTAGCAGAAGCATACATGCTCAAGAGGGATCACCCGAAATTCAAAGGCAACTGAATTTCGGCAAAACGGGCATCGAAGTCGGAATGTCGCGAAACTTACCGAGTCAAAGCGTTTGCCTGTTTGCGGATGAAAGTCTGATGTAGAACAAGTAGCAGAAGCATACATGCTCAAGAGGGATCACCCGAAATTCAAAGGCAACTGAATTTCGGCAAAACGGGCATCGAAGTCGGAATGTCGCGAAACTTACCGAGTCAAAGCGTTTCGCTGTTTGCGGATGAAAGTCTGATGTAGAACAAGTAGCAGAAGCATACATGCTCAAGAGGGATCACCCGAAATTCAAAGGCAACTGAATTTCGGCAAAACGGGCATCGAAGTCGGAATGTCGCGAAACTTACCGAGTCAAAGCGTTTCGCTGTTTGCGGATGAAAGTCTGATGTAGAACAAGTAGCAGAAGCATACATGCTCAAGAGGGATCACCCGAAATTCAAAGGCAACTGAATTTCGGCAAAACGGGCATCGAAGTCGGAATGTCGCGAAACTTACCGAGTCAAAGCGTTTCGCTGTTTGCGGATGAAAGTCTGATGTAGAACAAGTAGCAGAAGCATACATGCTCAAGAGGGATCACCCGAAATTCAAAGGCAACTGAATTTCGGCAAAACGGGCATCGAAGTCGGAATGTCGCGAAACTTACCGAGTCAAAGCGTTTCGCTGTTTGCGGATGAAAGTCTGATGTAGAACAAGTAGCAGAAGCATACATGCTCAAGAGGGATCACCCGAAATTCAAAGGCAACTGAATTTCGGCAAAACGGGCATCGAAGTCGGAATGCAGCGAAACTCACCGAGTCAAAGCGTTTGCTGTTTGCGGATGAAAGTCTGATGTAGAACAAGTAGCAGAAGCATACATGCTCAAGAGGGATCACCCGAAATTCAAAGGCAACTGAATTTCGGCAAAACGGGCATCGAAGTCGGAATGTCGCGAAACTTACCGAGTCAAAGCGTTTCGCTGTTTGCGGATGAAAGTCTGATGTAGAACAAGTAGCAGAAGCATACATGCTCAAGAGGGATCACCCGAAATTCAAAGGCAACTGAATTTCGGCAAAACGGGCATCGAAGTCGGAATGTCGCGAAACTTACCGAGTCAAAGCGTTTCGCTGTTTGCGGATGAAAGTCTGATGTAGAACAAGTAGCAGAAGCATACATGCTCAAGAGGGATCACCCGAAATTCAAAGGCAACTGAATTTCGGCAAAACGGGCATCGAAGTCGGAATGTCGCGAAACTTCACCGAGTCAAAGCGTTTGCCTGTTTGCGGATGAAAGTCTGATGTAGAACAAGTAGCAGAAGCATACATGCTCAAGAGGGATCACCCGAAATTCAAAGGCAACTGAATTTCGGCAAAACGGGCATCGAAGTCGGAATGTCGCGAAACTTACCGAGTCAAAGCGTTTCGCTGTTTGCGGATGAAAGTCTGATGTAGAACAAGTAGCAGAAGCATACATGCTCAAGAGGGATCACCCGAAATTCAAAGGCAACTGAATTTCGGCAAAACGGGCATCGAAGTCGGAATGTCGCGAAACTTACCGAGTCAAAGCGTTTCGCTGTTTGCGGATGAAAGTCTGATGTAGAACAAGTAGCAGAAGCATACATGCTCAAGAGGGATCACCCGAAATTCAAAGGCAACTGAATTTCGGCAAAACGGGCATCGAAGTCGGAATGCAGCGAAACTCACCGAGTCAAAGCGTTTCGCTGTTTGCGGATGAAAGTCTGATGTAGAACAAGTAGCAGAAGCATACATGCTCAAGAGGGATCACCCGAAATTCAAAGGCAACTGAATTTCGGCAAAACGGGCATCGAAGTCGGAATGTCGCGAAACTTACCGAGTCAAAGCGTTTCGCTGTTTGCGGATGAAAGTCTGATGTAGAACAAGTAGCAGAAGCATACATGCTCAAGAGGGATCACCCGAAATTCAAAGGCAACTGAATTTCGGCAAAACGGGCATCGAAGTCGGAATGTCGCGAAACTTACCGAGTCAAAGCGTTTCGCTGTTTGCGGATGAAAGTCTGATGTAGAACAAGTAGCAGAAGCATACATGCTCAAGAGGGATCACCCGAAATTCAAAGGCAACTGAATTTCGGCAAAACGGGCATCGAAGTCGGAATGTCGCGAAACTTACCGAGTCAAAGCGTTTCGCTGTTTGCGGATGAAAGTCTGATGTAGAACAAGTAGCAGAAGCATACATGCTCAAGAGGGATCACCCGAAATTCAAAGGCAACTGAATTTCGGCAAAACGGGCATCGAAGTCGGAATGTCGCGAAACTTACCGAGTCAAAGCGTTTCGCTGTTTGCGGATGAAAGTCTGATGTAGAACAAGTAGCAGAAGCATACATGCTCAAGAGGGATCACCCGAAATTCAAAGGCAACTGAATTTCGGCAAAACGGGCATCGAAGTCGGAATGTCGCGAAACTTACCGAGTCAAAGCGTTTGCCTGTTTGCGGATGAAAGTCTGATGTAGAACAAGTAGCAGAAGCATACATGCTCAAGAGGGATCACCCGAAATTCAAAGGCAACTGAATTTCGGCAAAACGGGCATCGAAGTCGGAATGTCGCGAAACTTACCGAGTCAAAGCGTTTCGCTGTTTGCGGATGAAAGTCTGATGTAGAACAAGTAGCAGAAGCATACATGCTCAAGAGGGATCACCCGAAATTCAAAGGCAACTGAATTTCGGCAAAACGGGCATCGAAGTCGGAATGTCGCGAAACTTACCGAGTCAAAGCGTTTGCTGTTTGCGGATGAAAGTCTGATGTAGAACAAGTAGCAGAAGCATACATGCTCAAGAGGGATCACCCGAAATTCAAAGGCAACTGAATTTCGGCAAAACGGGCATCGAAGTCGGAATGTCGCGAAACTTACCGAGTCAAAGCGTTTCGCTGTTTGCGGATGAAAGTCTGATGTAGAACAAGTAGCAGAAGCATACATGCTCAAGAGGGATCACCCGAAATTCAAAGGCAACTGAATTTCGGCAAAACGGGCATCGAAGTCGGAATGTCGCGAAACTTACCGAGTCAAAGCGTTTCGCTGTTTGCGGATGAAAGTCTGATGTAGAACAAGTAGCAGAAGCATACATGCTCAAGAGGGATCACCCGAAATTCAAAGGCAACTGAATTTCGGCAAAACGGGCATCGAAGTCGGAATGTCGCGAAACTTACCGAGTCAAAGCGTTTCGCTGTTTGCGGATGAAAGTCTGATGTAGAACAAGTAGCAGAAGCATACATGCTCAAGAGGGATCACCCGAAATTCAAAGGCAACTGAATTTCGGCAAAACGGGCATCGAAGTCGGAATGTCGCGAAACTTACCGAGTCAAAGCGTTTGGCTGTTTGCGGATGAAAGTCTGATGTAGAACAAGTAGCAGAAGCATACATGCTCAAGAGGGATCACCCGAAATTCAAAGGCAACTGAATTTCGGCAAAACGGGCATCGAAGTCGGAATGTCGCGAAACTTACCGAGTCAAAGCGTTTCGCTGTTTGCGGATGAAAGTCTGATGTAGAACAAGTAGCAGAAGCATACATGCTCAAGAGGGATCACCCGAAATTCAAAGGCAACTGAATTTCGGCAAAACGGGCATCGAAGTCGGAATGTCGCGAAACTTACCGAGTCAAAGCGTTTCGCTGTTTGCGGATGAAAGTCTGATGTAGAACAAGTAGCAGAAGCATACATGCTCAAGAGGGATCACCCGAAATTCAAAGGCAACTGAATTTCGGCAAAACGGGCATCGAAGTCGGAATGTCGCGAAACTTACCGAGTCAAAGCGTTTCGCTGTTTGCGGATGAAAGTCTGATGTAGAACAAGTAGCAGAAGCATACATGCTCAAGAGGGATCACCCGAAATTCAAAGGCAACTGAATTTCGGCAAAACGGGCATCGAAGTCGGAATGCAGCGAAACTCACCGAGTCAAAGCTTTTGCCGTTTGCGGATGAAAGTCTGATGTAGAACAAGTAGCAGAAGCATACATGCTCAAGAGGGATCACCCGAAATTCAAAGGCAACTGAATTTCGGCAAAACGGGCATCGAAGTCGGAATGTCGCGAAACTTACCGAGTCAAAGCGTTTCGCTGTTTGCGGATGAAAGTCTGATGTAGAACAAGTAGCAGAAGCATACATGCTCAAGAGGGATCACCCGAAATTCAAAGGCAACTGAATTTCGGCAAAACGGGCATCGAAGTCGGAATGTCGCGAAACTTACCGAGTCAAAGCGTTTCGCTGTTTGCGGATGAAAGTCTGATGTAGAACAAGTAGCAGAAGCATACATGCTCAAGAGGGATCACCCGAAATTCAAAGGCAACTGAATTTCGGCAAAACGGGCATCGAAGTCGGAATGTCGCGAAACTTACCGAGTCAAAGCGTTTCGCTGTTTGCGGATGAAAGTCTGATGTAGAACAAGTAGCAGAAGCATACATGCTCAAGAGGGATCACCCGAAATTCAAAGGCAACTGAATTTCGGCAAAACGGGCATCGAAGTCGGAATGTCGCGAAACTTACCGAGTCAAAGCGTTTCGCTGTTTGCGGATGAAAGTCTGATGTAGAACAAGTAGCAGAAGCATACATGCTCAAGAGGGATCACCCGAAATTCAAAGGCAACTGAATTTCGGCAAAACGGGCATCGAAGTCGGAATGCAGCGAAACTCACCGAGTCAAAGCCTTTTGCCGTTTGCGGATGAAAGTCTGATGTAGAACAAGTAGCAGAAGCATACATGCTCAAGAGGGATCACCCGAAATTCAAAGGCAACTGAATTTCGGCAAAACGGGCATCGAAGTCGGAATGTCGCGAAACTTACCGAGTCAAAGCGTTTCGCTGTTTGCGGATGAAAGTCTGATGTAGAACAAGTAGCAGAAGCATACATGCTCAAGAGGGATCACCCGAAATTCAAAGGCAACTGAATTTCGGCAAAACGGGCATCGAAGTCGGAATGTCGCGAAACTTACCGAGTCAAAGCGTTTCGCTGTTTGCGGATGAAAGTCTGATGTAGAACAAGTAGCAGAAGCATACATGCTCAAGAGGGATCACCCGAAATTCAAAGGCAACTGAATTTCGGCAAAACGGGCATCGAAGTCGGAATGTCGCGAAACTTACCGAGTCAAAGCGTTTCGCTGTTTGCGGATGAAAGTCTGATGTAGAACAAGTAGCAGAAGCATACATGCTCAAGAGGGATCACCCGAAATTCAAAGGCAACTGAATTTCGGCAAAACGGGCATCGAAGTCGGAATGCAGCGAAACTCACCGAGTCAAAGCCTTTGCCGTTTGCGGAAAGAAAGTCTGATGTAGAACAAGTAGCAGAAGCATACATGCTCAAGAGGGATCACCCGAAATTCAAAGGCAACTGAATTTCGGCAAAACGGGCATCGAAGTCGGAATGTCGCGAAACTTACCGAGTCAAAGCGTTTCGCTGTTTGCGGATGAAAGTCTGATGTAGAACAAGTAGCAGAAGCATACATGCTCAAGAGGGATCACCCGAAATTCAAAGGCAACTGAATTTCGGCAAAACGGGCATCGAAGTCGGAATGTCGCGAAACTTACCGAGTCAAAGCGTTTCGCTGTTTGCGGATGAAAGTCTGATGTAGAACAAGTAGCAGAAGCATACATGCTCAAGAGGGATCACCCGAAATTCAAAGGCAACTGAATTTCGGCAAAACGGGCATCGAAGTCGGAATGTCGCGAAACTTACCGAGTCAAAGCGTTTGGCTGTTTGCGGATGAAAGTCTGATGTAGAACAAGTAGCAGAAGCATACATGCTCAAGAGGGATCACCCGAAATTCAAAGGCAACTGAATTTCGGCAAAACGGGCATCGAAGTCGGAATGTCGCGAAACTTACCGAGTCAAAGCGTTTCGCTGTTTGCGGATGAAAGTCTGATGTAGAACAAGTAGCAGAAGCATACATGCTCAAGAGGGATCACCCGAAATTCAAAGGCAACTGAATTTCGGCAAAACGGGCATCGAAGTCGGAATGTCGCGAAACTTACCGAGTCAAAGCGTTTCGCTGTTTGCGGATGAAAGTCTGATGTAGAACAAGTAGCAGAAGCATACATGCTCAAGAGGGATCACCCGAAATTCAAAGGCAACTGAATTTCGGCAAAACGGGCATCGAAGTCGGAATGTCGCGAAACTTACCGAGTCAAAGCGTTTCGCTGTTTGCGGATGAAAGTCTGATGTAGAACAAGTAGCAGAAGCATACATGCTCAAGAGGGATCACCCGAAATTCAAAGGCAACTGAATTTCGGCAAAACGGGCATCGAAGTCGGAATGTCGCGAAACTTACCGAGTCAAAGCGTTTCGCTGTTTGCGGATGAAAGTCTGATGTAGAACAAGTAGCAGAAGCATACATGCTCAAGAGGGATCACCCGAAATTCAAAGGCAACTGAATTTCGGCAAAACGGGCATCGAAGTCGGAATGTCGCGAAACTTACCGAGTCAAAGCGTTTCGCTGTTTGCGGATGAAAGTCTGATGTAGAACAAGTAGCAGAAGCATACATGCTCAAGAGGGATCACCCGAAATTCAAAGGCAACTGAATTTCGGCAAAACGGGCATCGAAGTCGGAATGTCGCGAAACTTACCGAGTCAAAGCGTTTCGCTGTTTGCGGATGAAAGTCTGATGTAGAACAAGTAGCAGAAGCATACATGCTCAAGAGGGATCACCCGAAATTCAAAGGCAACTGAATTTCGGCAAAACGGGCATCGAAGTCGGAATGTCGCGAAACTTACCGAGTCAAAGCGTTTCGCTGTTTGCGGATGAAAGTCTGATGTAGAACAAGTAGCAGAAGCATACATGCTCAAGAGGGATCACCCGAAATTCAAAGGCAACTGAATTTCGGCAAAACGGGCATCGAAGTCGGAATGTCGCGAAACTTACCGAGTCAAAGCGTTTCGCTGTTTGCGGATGAAAGTCTGATGTAGAACAAGTAGCAGAAGCATACATGCTCAAGAGGGATCACCCGAAATTCAAAGGCAACTGAATTTCGGCAAAACGGGCATCGAAGTCGGAATGTCGCGAAACTTACCGAGTCAAAGCGTTTCGCTGTTTGCGGATGAAAGTCTGATGTAGAACAAGTAGCAGAAGCATACATGCTCAAGAGGGATCACCCGAAATTCAAAGGCAACTGAATTTCGGCAAAACGGGCATCGAAGTCGGAATGTCGCGAAACTTACCGAGTCAAAGCGTTTCGCTGTTTGCGGATGAAAGTCTGATGTAGAACAAGTAGCAGAAGCATACATGCTCAAGAGGGATCACCCGAAATTCAAAGGCAACTGAATTTCGGCAAAACGGGCATCGAAGTCGGAATGTCGCGAAACTTACCGAGTCAAAGCGTTTCGCTGTTTGCGGATGAAAGTCTGATGTAGAACAAGTAGCAGAAGCATACATGCTCAAGAGGGATCACCCGAAATTCAAAGGCAACTGAATTTCGGCAAAACGGGCATCGAAGTCGGAATGTCGCGAAACTTACCGAGTCAAAGCGTTTCGCTGTTTGCGGATGAAAGTCTGATGTAGAACAAGTAGCAGAAGCATACATGCTCAAGAGGGATCACCCGAAATTCAAAGGCAACTGAATTTCGGCAAAACGGGCATCGAAGTCGGAATGTCGCGAAACTTACCGAGTCAAAGCGTTTCGCTGTTTGCGGATGAAAGTCTGATGTAGAACAAGTAGCAGAAGCATACATGCTCAAGAGGGATCACCCGAAATTCAAAGGCAACTGAATTTCGGCAAAACGGGCATCGAAGTCGGAATGTCGCGAAACTTACCGAGTCAAAGCGTTTCGCTGTTTGCGGATGAAAGTCTGATGTAGAACAAGTAGCAGAAGCATACATGCTCAAGAGGGATCACCCGAAATTCAAAGGCAACTGAATTTCGGCAAAACGGGCATCGAAGTCGGAATGTCGCGAAACTTACCGAGTCAAAGCGTTTCGCTGTTTGCGGATGAAAGTCTGATGTAGAACAAGTAGCAGAAGCATACATGCTCAAGAGGGATCACCCGAAATTCAAAGGCAACTGAATTTCGGCAAAACGGGCATCGAAGTCGGAATGTCGCGAAACTTACCGAGTCAAAGCGTTTCGCTGTTTGCGGATGAAAGTCTGATGTAGAACAAGTAGCAGAAGCATACATGCTCAAGAGGGATCACCCGAAATTCAAAGGCAACTGAATTTCGGCAAAACGGGCATCGAAGTCGGAATGTCGCGAAACTTACCGAGTCAAAGCGTTTCGCTGTTTGCGGATGAAAGTCTGATGTAGAACAAGTAGCAGAAGCATACATGCTCAAGAGGGATCACCCGAAATTCAAAGGCAACTGAATTTCGGCAAAACGGGCATCGAAGTCGGAATGTCAGCGAAACTCACCGAGTCAAAGCGTTTTGCCTGTTTGCGGATGAAAGTCTGATGTAGAACAAGTAGCAGAAGCATACATGCTCAAGAGGGATCACCCGAAATTCAAAGGCAACTGAATTTCGGCAAAACGGGCATCGAAGTCGGAATGTCGCGAAACTTACCGAGTCAAAGCATTTCGCCGTTTGCGGATGAAAGTCTGATGTAGAACAAGTAGCAGAAGCATACATGCTCAAGAGGGATCACCCGAAATTCAAAGGCAACTGAATTTCGGCAAAACGGGCATCGAAGTCGGAATGTCGCGAAACTCACCGAGTCAAAGCGTTTCGCTGTTTGCGGATGAAAGTCTGATGTAGAACAAGTAGCAGAAGCATACATGCTCAAGAGGGATCACCCGAAATTCAAAGGCAACTGAATTTCGGCAAAACGGGCATCGAAGTCGGAATGTCGCGAAACTCACCGAGTCAAAGCGTTTCGCTGTTTGCGGATGAAAGTCTGATGTAGAACAAGTAGCAGAAGCATACATGCTCAAGAGGGATCACCCGAAATTCAAAGGCAACTGAATTTCGGCAAAACGGGCATCGAAGTCGGAATGTCGCGAAACTTACCGAGTCAAAGCGTTTCGCTGTTTGCGGATGAAAGTCTGATGTAGAACAAGTAGCAGAAGCATACATGCTCAAGAGGGATCACCCGAAATTCAAAGGCAACTGAATTTCGGCAAAACGGGCATCGAAGTCGGAATGTCGCGAAACTTACCGAGTCAAAGCGTTTCGCTGTTTGCGGATGAAAGTCTGATGTAGAACAAGTAGCAGAAGCATACATGCTCAAGAGGGATCACCCGAAATTCAAAGGCAACTGAATTTCGGCAACCGGGGCATCGAAGTCGGAATGTCGCGAAACTTACCGAGTCAAAGCGTTTCGCTGTTTGCGGAATGAAAGTCTGATGTAGAACAAGTAGCAGAAGCATACATGCTCAAGAGGGATCACCCGAAATTCAAAGGCAACTGAATTTCGGCAAAACGGGCATCGAAGTCGGAATGTCGCGAAACTTACCGAGTCAAAGCGTTTGGCTGTTTGCGGATGAAAGTCTGATGTAGAACAAGTAGCAGAAGCATACATGCTCAAGAGGGATCACCCGAAATTCAAAGGCAACTGAATTTCGGCAAAACGGGCATCGAAGTCGGAATGTCGCGAAACTTCACCGAGTCAAAGCGTTTCGCTGTTTGCGGATGAAAGTCTGATGTAGAACAAGTAGCAGAAGCATACATGCTCAAGAGGGATCACCCGAAATTCAAAGGCAACTGAATTTCGGCAAAACGGGCATCGAAGTCGGAATGTCGCGAAACTTACCGAGTCAAAGCGTTTCGCTGTTTGCGGATGAAAGTCTGATGTAGAACAAGTAGCAGAAGCATACATGCTCAAGAGGGATCACCCGAAATTCAAAGGCAACTGAATTTCGGCAAAACGGGCATCGAAGTCGGAATGTCGCGAAACTTACCGAGTCAAAGCGTTTCGCTGTTTGCGGATGAAAGTCTGATGTAGAACAAGTAGCAGAAGCATACATGCTCAAGAGGGATCACCCGAAATTCAAAGGCAACTGAATTTCGGCAAAACGGGCATCGAAGTCGGAATGTCGCGAAACTCACCGAGTCAAAGCGTTTGCCTGTTTGCGGATGAAAGTCTGATGTAGAACAAGTAGCAGAAGCATACATGCTCAAGAGGGATCACCCGAAATTCAAAGGCAACTGAATTTCGGCAAAACGGGCATCGAAGTCGGAATGTCGCGAAACTTACCGAGTCAAAGCGTTTGCTGTTTGCGGATGAAAGTCTGATGTAGAACAAGTAGCAGAAGCATACATGCTCAAGAGGGATCACCCGAAATTCAAAGGCAACTGAATTTCGGCAAAACGGGCATCGAAGTCGGAATGTCGCGAAACTTACCGAGTCAAAGCGTTTCGCTGTTTGCGGATGAAAGTCTGATGTAGAACAAGTAGCAGAAGCATACATGCTCAAGAGGGATCACCCGAAATTCAAAGGCAACTGAATTTCGGCAAAACGGGCATCGAAGTCGGAATGTCGCGAAACTTACCGAGTCAAAGCGTTTCGCTGTTTGCGGATGAAAGTCTGATGTAGAACAAGTAGCAGAAGCATACATGCTCAAGAGGGATCACCCGAAATTCAAAGGCAACTGAATTTCGGCAAAACGGGCATCGAAGTCGGAATGTCGCGAAACTTACCGAGTCAAAGCGTTTCGCTGTTTGCGGATGAAAGTCTGATGTAGAACAAGTAGCAGAAGCATACATGCTCAAGAGGGATCACCCGAAATTCAAAGGCAACTGAATTTCGGCAAAACGGGCATCGAAGTCGGAATGTCGCGAAACTTACCGAGTCAAAGCGTTTCGCTGTTTGCGGATGAAAGTCTGATGTAGAACAAGTAGCAGAAGCATACATGCTCAAGAGGGATCACCCGAAATTCAAAGGCAACTGAATTTCGGCAAAACGGGCATCGAAGTCGGAATGTCGCGAAACTTACCGAGTCAAAGCGTTTCGCTGTTTGCGGATGAAAGTCTGATGTAGAACAAGTAGCAGAAGCATACATGCTCAAGAGGGATCACCCGAAATTCAAAGGCAACTGAATTTCGGCAAAACGGGCATCGAAGTCGGAATGTCGCGAAACTTACCGAGTCAAAGCGTTTCGCTGTTTGCGGATGAAAGTCTGATGTAGAACAAGTAGCAGAAGCATACATGCTCAAGAGGGATCACCCGAAATTCAAAGGCAACTGAATTTCGGCAAAACGGGCATCGAAGTCGGAATGTCGCGAAACTTACCGAGTCAAAGCGTTTCGCTGTTTGCGGATGAAAGTCTGATGTAGAACAAGTAGCAGAAGCATACATGCTCAAGAGGGATCACCCGAAATTCAAAGGCAACTGAATTTCGGCAAAACGGGCATCGAAGTCGGAATGTCGCGAAACTTACCGAGTCAAAGCGTTTCGCTGTTTGCGGATGAAAGTCTGATGTAGAACAAGTAGCAGAAGCATACATGCTCAAGAGGGATCACCCGAAATTCAAAGGCAACTGAATTTCGGCAAAACGGGCATCGAAGTCGGAATGTCGCGAAACTTACCGAGTCAAAGCGTTTCGCTGTTTGCGGATGAAAGTCTGATGTAGAACAAGTAGCAGAAGCATACATGCTCAAGAGGGATCACCCGAAATTCAAAGGCAACTGAATTTCGGCAAAACGGGCATCGAAGTCGGAATGTCGCGAAACTTACCGAGTCAAAGCGTTTCGCTGTTTGCGGATGAAAGTCTGATGTAGAACAAGTAGCAGAAGCATACATGCTCAAGAGGGATCACCCGAAATTCAAAGGCAACTGAATTTCGGCAAAACGGGCATCGAAGTCGGAATGTCGCGAAACTCACCGAGTCAAAGCGTTTGGCTGTTTGCGGATGAAAGTCTGATGTAGAACAAGTAGCAGAAGCATACATGCTCAAGAGGGATCACCCGAAATTCAAAGGCAACTGAATTTCGGCAAAACGGGCATCGAAGTCGGAATGTCGCGAAACTTACCGAGTCAAAGCGTTTCGCTGTTTGCGGATGAAAGTCTGATGTAGAACAAGTAGCAGAAGCATACATGCTCAAGAGGGATCACCCGAAATTCAAAGGCAACTGAATTTCGGCAAAACGGGCATCGAAGTCGGAATGTCGCGAAACTTACCGAGTCAAAGCGTTTCGCTGTTTGCGGATGAAAGTCTGATGTAGAACAAGTAGCAGAAGCATACATGCTCAAGAGGGATCACCCGAAATTCAAAGGCAACTGAATTTCGGCAAAACGGGCATCGAAGTCGGAATGTCGCGAAACTTACCGAGTCAAAGCGTTTCGCTGTTTGCGGATGAAAGTCTGATGTAGAACAAGTAGCAGAAGCATACATGCTCAAGAGGGATCACCCGAAATTCAAAGGCAACTGAATTTCGGCAAAACGGGCATCGAAGTCGGAATGTCGCGAAACTTACCGAGTCAAAGCGTTTCGCTGTTTGCGGATGAAAGTCTGATGTAGAACAAGTAGCAGAAGCATACATGCTCAAGAGGGATCACCCGAAATTCAAAGGCAACTGAATTTCGGCAAAACGGGCATCGAAGTCGGAATGTCGCGAAACTTACCGAGTCAAAGCGTTTCGCTGTTTGCGGATGAAAGTCTGATGTAGAACAAGTAGCAGAAGCATACATGCTCAAGAGGGATCACCCGAAATTCAAAGGCAACTGAATTTCGGCAAAACGGGCATCGAAGTCGGAATGTCGCGAAACTTACCGAGTCAAAGCGTTTCGCTGTTTGCGGATGAAAGTCTGATGTAGAACAAGTAGCAGAAGCATACATGCTCAAGAGGGATCACCCGAAATTCAAAGGCAACTGAATTTCGGCAAAACGGGCATCGAAGTCGGAATGTCGCGAAACTTACCGAGTCAAAGCGTTTCGCTGTTTGCGGATGAAAGTCTGATGTAGAACAAGTAGCAGAAGCATACATGCTCAAGAGGGATCACCCGAAATTCAAAGGCAACTGAATTTCGGCAAAACGGGCATCGAAGTCGGAATGTCGCGAAACTTACCGAGTCAAAGCGTTTCGCTGTTTGCGGATGAAAGTCTGATGTAGAACAAGTAGCAGAAGCATACATGCTCAAGAGGGATCACCCGAAATTCAAAGGCAACTGAATTTCGGCAAAACGGGCATCGAAGTCGGAATGTCGCGAAACTTACCGAGTCAAAGCGTTTCGCTGTTTGCGGATGAAAGTCTGATGTAGAACAAGTAGCAGAAGCATACATGCTCAAGAGGGATCACCCGAAATTCAAAGGCAACTGAATTTCGGCAAAACGGGCATCGAAGTCGGAATGTCGCGAAACTTACCGAGTCAAAGCGTTTGCTGTTTGCGGATGAAAGTCTGATGTAGAACAAGTAGCAGAAGCATACATGCTCAAGAGGGATCACCCGAAATTCAAAGGCAACTGAATTTCGGCAAAACGGGCATCGAAGTCGGAATGTCGCGAAACTTACCGAGTCAAAGCGTTTCGCTGTTTGCGGATGAAAGTCTGATGTAGAACAAGTAGCAGAAGCATACATGCTCAAGAGGGATCACCCGAAATTCAAAGGCAACTGAATTTCGGCAAAACGGGCATCGAAGTCGGAATGTCGCGAAACTTACCGAGTCAAAGCGTTTCGCTGTTTGCGGATGAAAGTCTGATGTAGAACAAGTAGCAGAAGCATACATGCTCAAGAGGGATCACCCGAAATTCAAAGGCAACTGAATTTCGGCAAAACGGGCATCGAAGTCGGAATGTCGCGAAACTTACCGAGTCAAAGCTTTTGCCTGTTTGCGGATGAAAGTCTGATGTAGAACAAGTAGCAGAAGCATACATGCTCAAGAGGGATCACCCGAAATTCAAAGGCAACTGAATTTCGGCAAAACGGGCATCGAAGTCGGAATGTCGCGAAACTTACCGAGTCAAAGCGTTTCGCTGTTTGCGGATGAAAGTCTGATGTAGAACAAGTAGCAGAAGCATACATGCTCAAGAGGGATCACCCGAAATTCAAAGGCAACTGAATTTCGGCAAAACGGGCATCGAAGTCGGAATGTCGCGAAACTTACCGAGTCAAAGCGTTTCGCTGTTTGCGGATGAAAGTCTGATGTAGAACAAGTAGCAGAAGCATACATGCTCAAGAGGGATCACCCGAAATTCAAAGGCAACTGAATTTCGGCAAAACGGGCATCGAAGTCGGAATGTCGCGAAACTTACCGAGTCAAAGCGTTTCGCTGTTTGCGGATGAAAGTCTGATGTAGAACAAGTAGCAGAAGCATACATGCTCAAGAGGGATCACCCGAAATTCAAAGGCAACTGAATTTCGGCAAAACGGGCATCGAAGTCGGAATGTCGCGAAACTTACCGAGTCAAAGCGTTTCGCTGTTTGCGGATGAAAGTCTGATGTAGAACAAGTAGCAGAAGCATACATGCTCAAGAGGGATCACCCGAAATTCAAAGGCAACTGAATTTCGGCAAAACGGGCATCGAAGTCGGAATGTCGCGAAACTTACCGAGTCAAAGCGTTTCGCTGTTTGCGGATGAAAGTCTGATGTAGAACAAGTAGCAGAAGCATACATGCTCAAGAGGGATCACCCGAAATTCAAAGGCAACTGAATTTCGGCAAAACGGGCATCGAAGTCGGAATGTCGCGAAACTTACCGAGTCAAAGCGTTTCGCTGTTTGCGGATGAAAGTCTGATGTAGAACAAGTAGCAGAAGCATACATGCTCAAGAGGGATCACCCGAAATTCAAAGGCAACTGAATTTCGGCAAAACGGGCATCGAAGTCGGAATGTCGCGAAACTTACCGAGTCAAAGCGTTTCGCTGTTTGCGGATGAAAGTCTGATGTAGAACAAGTAGCAGAAGCATACATGCTCAAGAGGGATCACCCGAAATTCAAAGGCAACTGAATTTCGGCAAAACGGGCATCGAAGTCGGAATGTCGCGAAACTTACCGAGTCAAAGCGTTTCGCTGTTTGCGGATGAAAGTCTGATGTAGAACAAGTAGCAGAAGCATACATGCTCAAGAGGGATCACCCGAAATTCAAAGGCAACTGAATTTCGGCAAAACGGGCATCGAAGTCGGAATGTCGCGAAACTTACCGAGTCAAAGCGTTTCGCTGTTTGCGGATGAAAGTCTGATGTAGAACAAGTAGCAGAAGCATACATGCTCAAGAGGGATCACCCGAAATTCAAAGGCAACTGAATTTCGGCAAAACGGGCATCGAAGTCGGAATGTCGCGAAACTTACCGAGTCAAAGCGTTTCGCTGTTTGCGGATGAAAGTCTGATGTAGAACAAGTAGCAGAAGCATACATGCTCAAGAGGGATCACCCGAAATTCAAAGGCAACTGAATTTCGGCAAAACGGGCATCGAAGTCGGAATGTCGCGAAACTTACCGAGTCAAAGCGTTTCGCTGTTTGCGGATGAAAGTCTGATGTAGAACAAGTAGCAGAAGCATACATGCTCAAGAGGGATCACCCGAAATTCAAAGGCAACTGAATTTCGGCAAAACGGGCATCGAAGTCGGAATGTCGCGAAACTTACCGAGTCAAAGCGTTTCGCTGTTTGCGGATGAAAGTCTGATGTAGAACAAGTAGCAGAAGCATACATGCTCAAGAGGGATCACCCGAAATTCAAAGGCAACTGAATTTCGGCAAAACGGGCATCGAAGTCGGAATGTCGCGAAACTCACCGAGTCAAAGCGTTTCGCTGTTTGCGGATGAAAGTCTGATGTAGAACAAGTAGCAGAAGCATACATGCTCAAGAGGGATCACCCGAAATTCAAAGGCAACTGAATTTCGGCAAAACGGGCATCGAAGTCGGAATGTCGCGAAACTTACCGAGTCAAAGCGTTTCGCTGTTTGCGGATGAAAGTCTGATGTAGAACAAGTAGCAGAAGCATACATGCTCAAGAGGGATCACCCGAAATTCAAAGGCAACTGAATTTCGGCAAAACGGGCATCGAAGTCGGAATGTCGCGAAACTTACCGAGTCAAAGCGTTTCGCTGTTTGCGGATGAAAGTCTGATGTAGAACAAGTAGCAGAAGCATACATGCTCAAGAGGGATCACCCGAAATTCAAAGGCAACTGAATTTCGGCAAAACGGGCATCGAAGTCGGAATGTCGCGAAACTTACCGAGTCAAAGCGTTTCGCTGTTTGCGGATGAAAGTCTGATGTAGAACAAGTAGCAGAAGCATACATGCTCAAGAGGGATCACCCGAAATTCAAAGGCAACTGAATTTCGGCAAAACGGGCATCGAAGTCGGAATGTCGCGAAACTTACCGAGTCAAAGCGTTTCGCTGTTTGCGGATGAAAGTCTGATGTAGAACAAGTAGCAGAAGCATACATGCTCAAGAGGGATCACCCGAAATTCAAAGGCAACTGAATTTCGGCAAAACGGGCATCGAAGTCGGAATGTCGCGAAACTTACCGAGTCAAAGCGTTTCGCTGTTTGCGGATGAAAGTCTGATGTAGAACAAGTAGCAGAAGCATACATGCTCAAGAGGGATCACCCGAAATTCAAAGGCAACTGAATTTCGGCAAAACGGGCATCGAAGTCGGAATGTCGCGAAACTCACCGAGTCAAAGCGTTTGCTGTTTGCGGATGAAAGTCTGATGTAGAACAAGTAGCAGAAGCATACATGCTCAAGAGGGATCACCCGAAATTCAAAGGCAACTGAATTTCGGCAAAACGGGCATCGAAGTCGGAATGTCGCGAAACTTACCGAGTCAAAGCGTTTCGCTGTTTGCGGATGAAAGTCTGATGTAGAACAAGTAGCAGAAGCATACATGCTCAAGAGGGATCACCCGAAATTCAAAGGCAACTGAATTTCGGCAAAACGGGCATCGAAGTCGGAATGTCGCGAAACTTACCGAGTCAAAGCGTTTCGCTGTTTGCGGATGAAAGTCTGATGTAGAACAAGTAGCAGAAGCATACATGCTCAAGAGGGATCACCCGAAATTCAAAGGCAACTGAATTTCGGCAAAACGGGCATCGAAGTCGGAATGTCGCGAAACTTACCGAGTCAAAGCGTTTCGCTGTTTGCGGATGAAAGTCTGATGTAGAACAAGTAGCAGAAGCATACATGCTCAAGAGGGATCACCCGAAATTCAAAGGCAACTGAATTTCGGCAAAACGGGCATCGAAGTCGGAATGTCGCGAAACTTACCGAGTCAAAGCGTTTCGCTGTTTGCGGATGAAAGTCTGATGTAGAACAAGTAGCAGAAGCATACATGCTCAAGAGGGATCACCCGAAATTCAAAGGCAACTGAATTTCGGCAAAACGGGCATCGAAGTCGGAATGTCGCGAAACTTACCGAGTCAAAGCGTTTCGCTGTTTGCGGATGAAAGTCTGATGTAGAACAAGTAGCAGAAGCATACATGCTCAAGAGGGATCACCCGAAATTCAAAGGCAACTGAATTTCGGCAAAACGGGCATCGAAGTCGGAATGTCGCGAAACTTACCGAGTCAAAGCGTTTCGCTGTTTGCGGATGAAAGTCTGATGTAGAACAAGTAGCAGAAGCATACATGCTCAAGAGGGATCACCCGAAATTCAAAGGCAACTGAATTTCGGCAAAACGGGCATCGAAGTCGGAATGTCGCGAAACTTACCGAGTCAAAGCGTTTCGCTGTTTGCGGATGAAAGTCTGATGTAGAACAAGTAGCAGAAGCATACATGCTCAAGAGGGATCACCCGAAATTCAAAGGCAACTGAATTTCGGCAAAACGGGCATCGAAGTCGGAATGTCGCGAAACTTACCGAGTCAAAGCGTTTCGCTGTTTGCGGATGAAAGTCTGATGTAGAACAAGTAGCAGAAGCATACATGCTCAAGAGGGATCACCCGAAATTCAAAGGCAACTGAATTTCGGCAAAACGGGCATCGAAGTCGGAATGTCGCGAAACTTACCGAGTCAAAGCGTTTCGCTGTTTGCGGATGAAAGTCTGATGTAGAACAAGTAGCAGAAGCATACATGCTCAAGAGGGATCACCCGAAATTCAAAGGCAACTGAATTTCGGCAAAACGGGCATCGAAGTCGGAATGTCGCGAAACTTACCGAGTCAAAGCGTTTCGCTGTTTGCGGATGAAAGTCTGATGTAGAACAAGTAGCAGAAGCATACATGCTCAAGAGGGATCACCCGAAATTCAAAGGCAACTGAATTTCGGCAAAACGGGCATCGAAGTCGGAATGTCGCGAAACTTACCGAGTCAAAGCGTTTCGCTGTTTGCGGATGAAAGTCTGATGTAGAACAAGTAGCAGAAGCATACATGCTCAAGAGGGATCACCCGAAATTCAAAGGCAACTGAATTTCGGCAAAACGGGCATCGAAGTCGGAATGTCGCGAAACTTACCGAGTCAAAGCGTTTGCTGTTTGCGGATGAAAGTCTGATGTAGAACAAGTAGCAGAAGCATACATGCTCAAGAGGGATCACCCGAAATTCAAAGGCAACTGAATTTCGGCAAAACGGGCATCGAAGTCGGAATGTCGCGAAACTTACCGAGTCAAAGCGTTTCGCTGTTTGCGGATGAAAGTCTGATGTAGAACAAGTAGCAGAAGCATACATGCTCAAGAGGGATCACCCGAAATTCAAAGGCAACTGAATTTCGGCAAAACGGGCATCGAAGTCGGAATGTCGCGAAACTTACCGAGTCAAAGCGTTTCGCTGTTTGCGGATGAAAGTCTGATGTAGAACAAGTAGCAGAAGCATACATGCTCAAGAGGGATCACCCGAAATTCAAAGGCAACTGAATTTCGGCAAAACGGGCATCGAAGTCGGAATGTCGCGAAACTTACCGAGTCAAAGCGTTTCGCTGTTTGCGGATGAAAGTCTGATGTAGAACAAGTAGCAGAAGCATACATGCTCAAGAGGGATCACCCGAAATTCAAAGGCAACTGAATTTCGGCAAAACGGGCATCGAAGTCGGAATGTCGCGAAACTTACCGAGTCAAAGCGTTTCGCTGTTTGCGGATGAAAGTCTGATGTAGAACAAGTAGCAGAAGCATACATGCTCAAGAGGGATCACCCGAAATTCAAAGGCAACTGAATTTCGGCAAAACGGGCATCGAAGTCGGAATGTCGCGAAACTTACCGAGTCAAAGCGTTTCGCTGTTTGCGGATGAAAGTCTGATGTAGAACAAGTAGCAGAAGCATACATGCTCAAGAGGGATCACCCGAAATTCAAAGGCAACTGAATTTCGGCAAAACGGGCATCGAAGTCGGAATGTCGCGAAACTTACCGAGTCAAAGCGTTTCGCTGTTTGCGGATGAAAGTCTGATGTAGAACAAGTAGCAGAAGCATACATGCTCAAGAGGGATCACCCGAAATTCAAAGGCAACTGAATTTCGGCAAAACGGGCATCGAAGTCGGAATGTCGCGAAACTTACCGAGTCAAAGCGTTTCGCTGTTTGCGGATGAAAGTCTGATGTAGAACAAGTAGCAGAAGCATACATGCTCAAGAGGGATCACCCGAAATTCAAAGGCAACTGAATTTCGGCAAAACGGGCATCGAAGTCGGAATGTCGCGAAACTTACCGAGTCAAAGCGTTTCGCTGTTTGCGGATGAAAGTCTGATGTAGAACAAGTAGCAGAAGCATACATGCTCAAGAGGGATCACCCGAAATTCAAAGGCAACTGAATTTCGGCAAAACGGGCATCGAAGTCGGAATGTCGCGAAACTTACCGAGTCAAAGCGTTTCGCTGTTTGCGGATGAAAGTCTGATGTAGAACAAGTAGCAGAAGCATACATGCTCAAGAGGGATCACCCGAAATTCAAAGGCAACTGAATTTCGGCAAAACGGGCATCGAAGTCGGAATGTCGCGAAACTTACCGAGTCAAAGCGTTTCGCTGTTTGCGGATGAAAGTCTGATGTAGAACAAGTAGCAGAAGCATACATGCTCAAGAGGGATCACCCGAAATTCAAAGGCAACTGAATTTCGGCAAAACGGGCATCGAAGTCGGAATGTCGCGAAACTTACCGAGTCAAAGCGTTTCGCTGTTTGCGGATGAAAGTCTGATGTAGAACAAGTAGCAGAAGCATACATGCTCAAGAGGGATCACCCGAAATTCAAAGGCAACTGAATTTCGGCAAAACGGGCATCGAAGTCGGAATGTCGCGAAACTTACCGAGTCAAAGCGTTTCGCTGTTTGCGGATGAAAGTCTGATGTAGAACAAGTAGCAGAAGCATACATGCTCAAGAGGGATCACCCGAAATTCAAAGGCAACTGAATTTCGGCAAAACGGGCATCGAAGTCGGAATGTCGCGAAACTTACCGAGTCAAAGCGTTTCGCTGTTTGCGGATGAAAGTCTGATGTAGAACAAGTAGCAGAAGCATACATGCTCAAGAGGGATCACCCGAAATTCAAAGGCAACTGAATTTCGGCAAAACGGGCATCGAAGTCGGAATGTCGCGAAACTTACCGAGTCAAAGCGTTTCGCTGTTTGCGGATGAAAGTCTGATGTAGAACAAGTAGCAGAAGCATACATGCTCAAGAGGGATCACCCGAAATTCAAAGGCAACTGAATTTCGGCAAAACGGGCATCGAAGTCGGAATGTCGCGAAACTTACCGAGTCAAAGCGTTTCGCTGTTTGCGGATGAAAGTCTGATGTAGAACAAGTAGCAGAAGCATACATGCTCAAGAGGGATCACCCGAAATTCAAAGGCAACTGAATTTCGGCAAAACGGGCATCGAAGTCGGAATGTCGCGAAACTTACCGAGTCAAAGCGTTTCGCTGTTTGCGGATGAAAGTCTGATGTAGAACAAGTAGCAGAAGCATACATGCTCAAGAGGGATCACCCGAAATTCAAAGGCAACTGAATTTCGGCAAAACGGGCATCGAAGTCGGAATGTCGCGAAACTTACCGAGTCAAAGCGTTTCGCTGTTTGCGGATGAAAGTCTGATGTAGAACAAGTAGCAGAAGCATACATGCTCAAGAGGGATCACCCGAAATTCAAAGGCAACTGAATTTCGGCAAAACGGGCATCGAAGTCGGAATGTCGCGAAACTTACCGAGTCAAAGCGTTTCGCTGTTTGCGGATGAAAGTCTGATGTAGAACAAGTAGCAGAAGCATACATGCTCAAGAGGGATCACCCGAAATTCAAAGGCAACTGAATTTCGGCAAAACGGGCATCGAAGTCGGAATGTCGCGAAACTTACCGAGTCAAAGCGTTTCGCTGTTTGCGGATGAAAGTCTGATGTAGAACAAGTAGCAGAAGCATACATGCTCAAGAGGGATCACCCGAAATTCAAAGGCAACTGAATTTCGGCAAAACGGGCATCGAAGTCGGAATGTCGCGAAACTTACCGAGTCAAAGCGTTTCGCTGTTTGCGGATGAAAGTCTGATGTAGAACAAGTAGCAGAAGCATACATGCTCAAGAGGGATCACCCGAAATTCAAAGGCAACTGAATTTCGGCAAAACGGGCATCGAAGTCGGAATGTCGCGAAACTTACCGAGTCAAAGCGTTTCGCTGTTTGCGGATGAAAGTCTGATGTAGAACAAGTAGCAGAAGCATACATGCTCAAGAGGGATCACCCGAAATTCAAAGGCAACTGAATTTCGGCAAAACGGGCATCGAAGTCGGAATGTCGCGAAACTTACCGAGTCAAAGCGTTTCGCTGTTTGCGGATGAAAGTCTGATGTAGAACAAGTAGCAGAAGCATACATGCTCAAGAGGGATCACCCGAAATTCAAAGGCAACTGAATTTCGGCAAAACGGGCATCGAAGTCGGAATGTCGCGAAACTTACCGAGTCAAAGCGTTTCGCTGTTTGCGGATGAAAGTCTGATGTAGAACAAGTAGCAGAAGCATACATGCTCAAGAGGGATCACCCGAAATTCAAAGGCAACTGAATTTCGGCAAAACGGGCATCGAAGTCGGAATGTCGCGAAACTTACCGAGTCAAAGCGTTTGCCTGTTTGCGGATGAAAGTCTGATGTAGAACAAGTAGCAGAAGCATACATGCTCAAGAGGGATCACCCGAAATTCAAAGGCAACTGAATTTCGGCAAAACGGGCATCGAAGTCGGAATGTCGCGAAACTTACCGAGTCAAAGCGTTTCGCTGTTTGCGGATGAAAGTCTGATGTAGAACAAGTAGCAGAAGCATACATGCTCAAGAGGGATCACCCGAAATTCAAAGGCAACTGAATTTCGGCAAAACGGGCATCGAAGTCGGAATGTCGCGAAACTTACCGAGTCAAAGCGTTTCGCTGTTTGCGGATGAAAGTCTGATGTAGAACAAGTAGCAGAAGCATACATGCTCAAGAGGGATCACCCGAAATTCAAAGGCAACTGAATTTCGGCAAAACGGGCATCGAAGTCGGAATGTCGCGAAACTTACCGAGTCAAAGCGTTTCGCTGTTTGCGGATGAAAGTCTGATGTAGAACAAGTAGCAGAAGCATACATGCTCAAGAGGGATCACCCGAAATTCAAAGGCAACTGAATTTCGGCAAAACGGGCATCGAAGTCGGAATGTCGCGAAACTTACCGAGTCAAAGCGTTTCGCTGTTTGCGGATGAAAGTCTGATGTAGAACAAGTAGCAGAAGCATACATGCTCAAGAGGGATCACCCGAAATTCAAAGGCAACTGAATTTCGGCAAAACGGGCATCGAAGTCGGAATGTCGCGAAACTTACCGAGTCAAAGCGTTTCGCTGTTTGCGGATGAAAGTCTGATGTAGAACAAGTAGCAGAAGCATACATGCTCAAGAGGGATCACCCGAAATTCAAAGGCAACTGAATTTCGGCAAAACGGGCATCGAAGTCGGAATGTCGCGAAACTTACCGAGTCAAAGCGTTTCGCTGTTTGCGGATGAAAGTCTGATGTAGAACAAGTAGCAGAAGCATACATGCTCAAGAGGGATCACCCGAAATTCAAAGGCAACTGAATTTCGGCAAAACGGGCATCGAAGTCGGAATGTCGCGAAACTTACCGAGTCAAAGCGTTTCGCTGTTTGCGGATGAAAGTCTGATGTAGAACAAGTAGCAGAAGCATACATGCTCAAGAGGGATCACCCGAAATTCAAAGGCAACTGAATTTCGGCAAAACGGGCATCGAAGTCGGAATGTCGCGAAACTTACCGAGTCAAAGCGTTTCGCTGTTTGCGGATGAAAGTCTGATGTAGAACAAGTAGCAGAAGCATACATGCTCAAGAGGGATCACCCGAAATTCAAAGGCAACTGAATTTCGGCAAAACGGGCATCGAAGTCGGAATGTCGCGAAACTTACCGAGTCAAAGCGTTTCGCTGTTTGCGGATGAAAGTCTGATGTAGAACAAGTAGCAGAAGCATACATGCTCAAGAGGGATCACCCGAAATTCAAAGGCAACTGAATTTCGGCAAAACGGGCATCGAAGTCGGAATGTCGCGAAACTTACCGAGTCAAAGCGTTTCGCTGTTTGCGGATGAAAGTCTGATGTAGAACAAGTAGCAGAAGCATACATGCTCAAGAGGGATCACCCGAAATTCAAAGGCAACTGAATTTCGGCAAAACGGGCATCGAAGTCGGAATGTCGCGAAACTTACCGAGTCAAAGCGTTTCGCCTGTTTGCGGATGAAAGTCTGATGTAGAACAAGTAGCAGAAGCATACATGCTCAAGAGGGATCACCCGAAATTCAAAGGCAACTGAATTTCGGCAAAACGGGCATCGAAGTCGGAATGTCGCGAAACTTACCGAGTCAAAGCGTTTTGCCTGTTTGCGGATGAAAGTCTGATGTAGAACAAGTAGCAGAAGCATACATGCTCAAGAGGATCACCCGAAATTCAAAGGCAACTGAATTTCGGCAAACGGGCATCGAAGTCGGAATGTCGCGAAACTTACCGAGTCAAAGCGTTTCGCCTGTTTGCGGAAGAAAGTCTGATGTAGAACAAGTAGCAGAAGCATACATGCTCAAGAGGGATCACCCGAAATTCAAAGGCAACTGAATTTCGGCAAAACGGGCATCGAAGTCGGAATGTCGCGAAACTTACCGAGTCAAAGCTTTTGCCTGTTTGCGGATGAAAGTCTGATGTAGAACAAGTAGCAGAAGCATACATGCTCAAGAGGGATCACCCGAAATTCAAAGGCAACTGAATTTCGGCAAAACGGGCATCGAAGTCGGAATGTCGCGAAACTCACCGAGTCAAAGCGTTTCGCTGTTTGCGGATGAAAGTCTGATGTAGAACAAGTAGCAGAAGCATACATGCTCAAGAGGGATCACCCGAAATTCAAAGGCAACTGAATTTCGGCAAAACGGGCATCGAAGTCGGAATGTCGCGAAACTTACCGAGTCAAAGCGTTTTGCTGTTTGCGGATGAAAGTCTGATGTAGAACAAGTAGCAGAAGCATACATGCTCAAGAGGGATCACCCGAAATTCAAAGGCAACTGAATTTCGGCAAAACGGGCATCGAAGTCGGAATGTCGCGAAACTTACCGAGTCAAAGCGTTTCGCTGTTTGCGGATGAAAGTCTGATGTAGAACAAGTAGCAGAAGCATACATGCTCAAGAGGGATCACCCGAAATTCAAAGGCAACTGAATTTCGGCAAAACGGGCATCGAAGTCGGAATGTCGCGAAACTTACCGAGTCAAAGCGTTTTCGCTGTTTGCGGATGAAAGTCTGATGTAGAACAAGTAGCAGAAGCATACATGCTCAAGAGGGATCACCCGAAATTCAAAGGCAACTGAATTTCGGCAAAACGGGCATCGAAGTCGGAATGTCGCGAAACTTACCGAGTCAAAGCGTTTCGCTGTTTGCGGATGAAAGTCTGATGTAGAACAAGTAGCAGAAGCATACATGCTCAAGAGGGATCACCCGAAATTCAAAGGCAACTGAATTTCGGCAAAACGGGCATCGAAGTCGGAATGTCGCGAAACTTACCGAGTCAAAGCGTTTTGCTGTTTGCGGATGAAAGTCTGATGTAGAACAAGTAGCAGAAGCATACATGCTCAAGAGGGATCACCCGAAATTCAAAGGCAACTGAATTTCGGCAAAACGGGCATCGAAGTCGGAATGTCGCGAAACTTACCGAGTCAAAGCGTTTCGCTGTTTGCGGATGAAAGTCTGATGTAGAACAAGTAGCAGAAGCATACATGCTCAAGAGGGATCACCCGAAATTCAAAGGCAACTGAATTTCGGCAAAACGGGCATCGAAGTCGGAATGTCGCGAAACTTACCGAGTCAAAGCGTTTCGCTGTTTGCGGATGAAAGTCTGATGTAGAACAAGTAGCAGAAGCATACATGCTCAAGAGGGATCACCCGAAATTCAAAGGCAACTGAATTTCGGCAAAACGGGCATCGAAGTCGGAATGTCGCGAAACTTACCGAGTCAAAGCGTTTCGCTGTTTGCGGATGAAAGTCTGATGTAGAACAAGTAGCAGAAGCATACATGCTCAAGAGGGATCACCCGAAATTCAAAGGCAACTGAATTTCGGCAAAACGGGCATCGAAGTCGGAATGTCGCGAAACTTACCGAGTCAAAGCGTTTCGCTGTTTGCGGATGAAAGTCTGATGTAGAACAAGTAGCAGAAGCATACATGCTCAAGAGGGATCACCCGAAATTCAAAGGCAACTGAATTTCGGCAAAACGGGCATCGAAGTCGGAATGTCGCGAAACTTACCGAGTCAAAGCGTTTCGCTGTTTGCGGATGAAAGTCTGATGTAGAACAAGTAGCAGAAGCATACATGCTCAAGAGGGATCACCCGAAATTCAAAGGCAACTGAATTTCGGCAAAACGGGCATCGAAGTCGGAATGTCGCGAAACTTACCGAGTCAAAGCGTTTCGCTGTTTGCGGATGAAAGTCTGATGTAGAACAAGTAGCAGAAGCATACATGCTCAAGAGGGATCACCCGAAATTCAAAGGCAACTGAATTTCGGCAAAACGGGCATCGAAGTCGGAATGTCGCGAAACTTACCGAGTCAAAGCGTTTCGCTGTTTGCGGATGAAAGTCTGATGTAGAACAAGTAGCAGAAGCATACATGCTCAAGAGGGATCACCCGAAATTCAAAGGCAACTGAATTTCGGCAAAACGGGCATCGAAGTCGGAATGTCGCGAAACTTACCGAGTCAAAGCGTTTGCTGTTTGCGGATGAAAGTCTGATGTAGAACAAGTAGCAGAAGCATACATGCTCAAGAGGGATCACCCGAAATTCAAAGGCAACTGAATTTCGGCAACCGGGGCATCGAAGTCGGAATGTCGCGAAACTTACCGAGTCAAAGCGTTTCGCTGTTTGCGGATGAAAGTCTGATGTAGAACAAGTAGCAGAAGCATACATGCTCAAGAGGGATCACCCGAAATTCAAAGGCAACTGAATTTCGGCAAAACGGGCATCGAAGTCGGAATGTCGCGAAACTTACCGAGTCAAAGCGTTTCGCTGTTTGCGGATGAAAGTCTGATGTAGAACAAGTAGCAGAAGCATACATGCTCAAGAGGGATCACCCGAAATTCAAAGGCAACTGAATTTCGGCAACCGGGGCATCGAAGTCGGAATGTCGCGAAACTCACCGAGTCAAAGCGTTTTCGCTGTTTGCGGATGAAAGTCTGATGTAGAACAAGTAGCAGAAGCATACATGCTCAAGAGGGATCACCCGAAATTCAAAGGCAACTGAATTTCGGCAAAACGGGCATCGAAGTCGGAATGTCGCGAAACTTACCGAGTCAAAGCGTTTCGCTGTTTGCGGATGAAAGTCTGATGTAGAACAAGTAGCAGAAGCATACATGCTCAAGAGGGATCACCCGAAATTCAAAGGCAACTGAATTTCGGCAAAACGGGCATCGAAGTCGGAATGTCGCGAAACTTACCGAGTCAAAGCGTTTCGCTGTTTGCGGATGAAAGTCTGATGTAGAACAAGTAGCAGAAGCATACATGCTCAAGAGGGATCACCCGAAATTCAAAGGCAACTGAATTTCGGCAAAACGGGCATCGAAGTCGGAATGTCGCGAAACTTACCGAGTCAAAGCGTTTCGCTGTTTGCGGATGAAAGTCTGATGTAGAACAAGTAGCAGAAGCATACATGCTCAAGAGGGATCACCCGAAATTCAAAGGCAACTGAATTTCGGCAAAACGGGCATCGAAGTCGGAATGTCGCGAAACTTACGGAGTCAAAGCGTTTCGCTGTTTGCGGATGAAAGTCTGATGTAGAACAAGTAGCAGAAGCATACATGCTCAAGAGGGATCACCCGAAATTCAAAGGCAACTGAATTTCGCACAACGGGCATCGAAGTCGGAATGTCGCGAAACTTACCGAGTCAAAGCGTTTTGCTGTTTGCGGATGAAAGTCTGATGTAGAACAAGTAGCAGAAGCATACATGCTCAAGAGGGATCACCCGAAATTCAAAGGCAACTGAATTTCGGCAAAACGGGCATCGAAGTCGGAATGTCGCGAAACTTACCGAGTCAAAGCGTTTCGCTGTTTGCGGATGAAAGTCTGATGTAGAACAAGTAGCAGAAGCATACATGCTCAAGAGGGATCACCCGAAATTCAAAGGCAACTGAATTTCGGCAAAACGGGCATCGAAGTCGGAATGTCGCGAAACTTACCGAGTCAAAGCGTTTCGCTGTTTGCGGATGAAAGTCTGATGTAGAACAAGTAGCAGAAGCATACATGCTCAAGAGGGATCACCCGAAATTCAAAGGCAACTGAATTTCGGCAAAACGGGCATCGAAGTCGGAATGTCGCGAAACTTACCGAGTCAAAGCGTTTCGCTGTTTGCGGATGAAAGTCTGATGTAGAACAAGTAGCAGAAGCATACATGCTCAAGAGGGATCACCCGAAATTCAAAGGCAACTGAATTTCGGCAAAACGGGCATCGAAGTCGGAATGTCGCGAAACTTACCGAGTCAAAGCGTTTCGCTGTTTGCGGATGAAAGTCTGATGTAGAACAAGTAGCAGAAGCATACATGCTCAAGAGGGATCACCCGAAATTCAAAGGCAACTGAATTTCGGCAACCGGGGCATCGAAGTCGGAATGTCGCGAAACTTACCGAGTCAAAGCGTTTCGCTGTTTGCGGATGAAAGTCTGATGTAGAACAAGTAGCAGAAGCATACATGCTCAAGAGGGATCACCCGAATTCAAAGGCAACTGAATTTCGGCAAAACGGGCATCGAAGTCGGAATGTCGCGAAACTTACCGAGTCAAAGCGTTTGCTGTTTGCGGATGAAAGTCTGATGTAGAACAAGTAGCAGAAGCATACATGCTCAAGAGGGATCACCCGAAATTCAAAGGCAACTGAATTTCGGCAAAACGGGCATCGAAGTCGGAATGTCGCGAAACTTCACCGAGTCAAAGCGTTTGCTGTTTGCGGATGAAAGTCTGATGTAGAACAAGTAGCAGAAGCATACATGCTCAAGAGGGATCACCCGAAATTCAAAGGCAACTGAATTTCGGCAAAACGGGCATCGAAGTCGGAATGTCGCGAAACTTACCGAGTCAAAGCGTTTTGCTGTTTGCGGATGAAAGTCTGATGTAGAACAAGTAGCAGAAGCATACATGCTCAAGAGGGATCACCCGAAATTCAAAGGCAACTGAATTTCGGCAAAACGGGCATCGAAGTCGGAATGTCGCGAAACTTACCGAGTCAAAGCGTTTCGCTGTTTGCGGATGAAAGTCTGATGTAGAACAAGTAGCAGAAGCATACATGCTCAAGAGGGATCACCCGAAATTCAAAGGCAACTGAATTTCGGCAAACGGGCATCGAAGTCGGAATGTCGCGAAACTTACCGAGTCAAAGCGTTTTGCTGTTTGCGGATGAAAGTCTGATGTAGAACAAGTAGCAGAAGCATACATGCTCAAGAGGGATCACCCGAAATTCAAAGGCAACTGAATTTCGGCAAAACGGGCATCGAAGTCGGAATGTCGCGAAACTTACCGAGTCAAAGCGTTTGCCTGTTTGCGGAATGAAAGTCTGATGTAGAACAAGTAGCAGAAGCATACATGCTCAAGAGGGATCACCCGAAATTCAAAGGCAACTGAATTTCGGCAAAACGGGCATCGAAGTCGGAATGTCGCGAAACTTACCGAGTCAAAGCGTTTCGCTGTTTGCGGATGAAAGTCTGATGTAGAACAAGTAGCAGAAGCATACATGCTCAAGAGGGATCACCCGAAATTCAAAGGCAACTGAATTTCGGCAAACGGGCATCGAAGTCGGAATGTCGCGAAACTTACCGAGTCAAAGCTTTTCGCTGTTTGCGGATGAAAGTCTGATGTAGAACAAGTAGCAGAAGCATACATGCTCAAGAGGGATCACCCGAAATTCAAAGGCAACTGAATTTCGGCAAAACGGGCATCGAAGTCGGAATGTCGCGAAACTCACCGAGTCAAAGCGTTTTGCTGTTTGCGGATGAAAGTCTGATGTAGAACAAGTAGCAGAAGCATACATGCTCAAGAGGGATCACCCGAAATCAAAGGCAACTGAATTTC